>LS055790.1:0-14007 GCA_900241095.1 Acartia tonsa | reverse complement strand
TTCTCAAATTAGATATTTAAAATAAAAAAAAACATTTAAAGGCCACTAGAGGCCTCTAGGGGCGTAGCCGCTAGTTATTAATATTATAGAGTAGTCTGCTTTATCTTTTATTCATGTTGACATTCTGATCAACATCACGAATTACTACTAGAAACCGATATCTACATGAAGTGCTATTATATGATATATAGTGACTATGTTGATATTAGAACAGCTTAAGGGATAAGACAATGGGCGATAAATCAATGTATGCCCCCATCTGAGATGAACTTAACTATCCTTTCTGTAGATTAATTTTATTGGTAGAAAAGTTTGAACACTATTTGGACACTAACAACTTTGGGGACTAAATTAATCAATTTAAAGTAAAATGCTCCCTCCCCCTTGCTCCCTACTAGGATATATTCTTTGGCAATGGATGGTTTGTGAGGGTTCCACTAACAAGAATGAGGGTTGTTACCCAGATACAATATTATGTTAATCAATGTTTGACAATATTTGCTAATTTATTAATTAGTAGCCGCTCTACTAATTACTGGCTACATTATGTCCAAAAAAACAAAGACCATTATGTCCATAGGTGGCTTAGTTAATAATGTTTAAAAATTCTGAATATAATTTAACAAGGGGTATGAGATCATATTTCACAATTTAAACTCTGAAATGTCGATGAATAACAGCAATTTAGAGTATTGTATGTGCTATCTCGATCCTAAGCTTGGTCGGACATTTATCCGTCCGTAATAAAGAATAACTCTTATTGTTTAATTGTTCTATCGATTTCAAACTTTGCATGATGATTTCTTTAACAGTTAGGTACGATTTAGAAAGCATAGCAACTCCATAATCGTTACCATAAAGTCCCTTTTAAACATCATAACTTTAATGGCAAAAAATTTTTTATAAGATAAAATTATCTCATTGGTTCTATTCTGGAAGAATGATTCCAAAGACAACAAGGTATAGTATTATAAGCGAATCATAATATTTTTATAAATATTTTAATTAATTTATCAAAAATAAGGAAAAAAACACAAATATTATTCAAGAAAACTATAAATTACAAAAAGAAATTGGAAATCAAATTGTATTTTGAGATACAATGGCTTTGAAATAATATTTCCAATGATCTCCCCCCCCCCCATTCTTAATTTTCCTCAATTATATTCAGGCTTTGCCTCCCCTCCTATAATTTATTTAAGAGAGATTAGAATATAGTAGAAAAAGGTAGAAATGTCAAAGATGACTTGATGACTTCAAAATGGGTTAGATCCTTTTTTTACATCCACAGAGATTTAGGGCAGAGTCATCATCATTAAGGGGTCTTCGTGGATTGTCAATATACCGATGTAAAACCCCAATTACAATAAACAAAATTGCCCTCATGTAAATTTAAAAAAAGGTTGAAAAATGTTGACACTGTTAGTTTGTACATCCCAATTAAGATGTAAAACAAATCTATAAAGTTTTTTAACCTACCAATGAGTTTGTAGTCCCTCTTAATTTACTTCTTAATATACTTCACATATTATTGTTCTTGTTTCATATAAAATCTTGCATATTACTGCGCTACTTATGAACATAATTATTAGGGTTTGGCCGGATATCCGGCCGGATAGCAGATATTGAAACTATCCGGATATCCGGCTGATTTATAATGCCGGTTAGCTGGTTATCCGGCCGGATATCGGTTATCCGGCCGGATATCGGTTATCCGACATTAGAAATCAGCCGGATATCCGGTATCCGGCCGAAAAAGTATTCGGCAAAATCCTATTTATTTCAATTTTAAAATATTGACTCTCTTCAAATCTAACTTTTATTCTCCTAATCTAAATTTCGCATTTTGATTGCTTTTCCTATTCTTTGTTATTTTACTCCCCTCCCTTAACAAAACCAGGGAGAAAGGGATGGAAAAACTACTTTCAGTTAAACTACATCCCTTTCTTTCTCCCAATACTGTCCCGAAATATATAGGGGGGGAGGGCAGTTTTTTGTTCAATTGTTTATCACTTTAGGGTTGTTAGGTTTTGTTATTTCGTTGAGTACTAGTTAGTCCCACAGGGTTAGGGCCTCTCAAATATTGGCTCAACAGGATAAAAGCCCCCTCGGTGCTTGGAAAAAAACTACATCCTTACTGTTTTAAAGCTTATTTATAAAATAAAGGGGGATGGTTCGGTGCTGGAAAGGCGATATCACCGGCTATACATAAGATCATAAAAGAGAAATTTTTAAATAAAACATTAATTATGTACATTTTCTTATCCCTGTATCCCTGAAAGAAAAGTAAAAATATAATTGGAAGAATAAGGTTTTCATTTCTATATTTCAGGATTTTAAATTTTTGCAAAGGGGGGAATTTGTTTCAATATTTTGATTTCTATTCTTTTGATTTTCTTTTCTTATCAAGAAATAACAGATATTTCTCCCCCTCCCCTCCAAAAAAGTGAAAGCAGCCTATTGTGCCTAATTAAAACTGACGTCATACAATACTAATGACCACTGATATGCCAGTTTACATTGTAATAGACCAATTGTAAAATGTATACTAGCCTATCAATGGTCATTTGTATTTTATGCTATTAGCTGCTTCTGGTAATTGTATTTTCGAGGGGTATTTCTTCACTTAACACTACAAGAAATATTAGCCTAAAACCTTATTTACTAGTACCAATACCAATATGTTGTAATAAGAGTTTTGGAAGGCTTCCTTTATCTCTTGTAAATCCCCATTTTCAACATAACAAAAAATTGTTTATAACTATTAATGCTTTTTTTCAGGTAAGCTTTCGACTGCCAATATGCCATTGTTCTGTTAAGGAATTTTTATTTTCACAGATAAATCTTACCAATTGTTTGTCTGTTTTTCTTTTTTTTAAACAAACAACAACTTTTAGGGCGTAAATGTAATCAAAATAAAAGAGAAAAATTTTATATAAAGGGTGTTAAAAAAAAAACTAAGCGCTCACAATTTAAACCAATTTAAGTACCTAGACATAGACCCCATAATGTTTTTAGTTTTTTTTAGCCGTTATGACCTGTAACTACTGCTGCTATGTCAAATGCGTGACATATATAAATAGTAAGAGTATGGGGAAAATTACAATAACACTTATATGTATACCTATTATTATAAAAGTAAATATACTTTTTTTCGCATTAGTAATCCCTGAAAGCAGGCAGTCTAATTGAGAGATAGATAAAGAGATTGGGATATAGAGAGATATAAACCTCTGTGAGACCTTATTGGTATTATTATATCAACAGAACATTTAATTGTACACAACCTTAATTCCAAGTCGTTAAGCTTTACATGGTAGATAGAGGTTATTTTTAGTAATGTAACTATTTTTTAGATTGCAACTAAGTTCGGCAGAAAACATTTAAAATGTGTGTTAACATAGTACTAACACATTCAACCATTGTAATGTAACACTCCTCAAGAGGTAGTTGCTCGAAGTGCATTTAAGCTTGAATTTAGTAAACTGGATATTTTTGTTCTGTTTAGAAGTTTAAACTACATCAATAGGACATACATTTGAAAAAAATTAAATTTTCTACCAGGTAGTTTAAAATATATCAAGACTTGAAAATCATGTTTTTTGATATATGCAACTTATATTGCTGTCCTGTTTTCACAAAAAAGCATGATGAATATTTTGGTAGTGCCTAATTGATTGTTATCTTTTAATGGATAACATTGAAATAGATGTCAACATAGTGATTCCTAGATCAACAGGGTATTACAGGAATTACATGGTATAAAAGTAGATTAGATGAGAGTTAACCTGAATGTGTCATTGCCCCATACATTTACAAACTAGGAGGCACTAGTTAATTGCGTTTTGACCACAATCTCCCCTCCCCTCCCCCCCTACAACTTTTTTCTTTTTCAAAAAATTATAATTTACTTTCTCGTATTCATTCGAATCCGGTGGATAGGAACCGGTTCTCATCCATACGCAAAAACTATGTCTAGCATCGTATTATATCCAGCTTTCTTCGAATATAAAAATGTACATAAGATTAAAGTTTTTTTAGCCGGTGCCTTCGGCACCTCGGGGCTAAAAAACTAGTTTTAATCTTATAATTGTACATTCTTTATCTGCGGAAAGCCGTTTATAATACGATGCTAGAAATAACCATTTTATAACTATACCTTATAATAAACATCATTTTGTTTTATTCCAAATGTGAAAAATGGAAATTTGATAACAAATTTCTTCAGAAATACAGGTCTTTTGGCCGATGAAATTATTAAGGGACATGATTGTCTAATTATCATAGGAATATAATTAAAAGAACTAAAATGTTTTATAGAGTTGTAAGGACGTTCTGGTTTTAATCATACCTAAATGTTACAGGAATCTCCAGTAAAGGTTCCAGTTATTTTCAATAAAAAGGAGGAGGGTTTTAGGTGCTCCACTGTCCTTTTGATGAATATTACCAACTATTTTCCTGATCAATACATAATGTATATTGGCAGATATAAGCATAGCCAAACAGAGAGGGAGGGGACAATGGGCTGTTTATTACACTAGTCTAAAAAATTTTATAACAACGTTTTCTGATTCGTTTGTTTATCAACTTTGGGGACTTTTAATGAAAATTTTACTGATTAAGTTGAGTGTCCAAACGTTTCAACCTCTTATTATAATCTACAGAAGGGGTTATTTTGTTAATGAACATTGGGGATGTATGTCAATTTATCGGTCATTGTCTTATCCCTTTAGATCCATGGTAGTCTAGCCATACAAATTTATCAATATATTAACAAAGTTATATAATGATGTCCAAAACTTTTTTTTCCACATTGATTTTAATAAAATATTGAACTGTAAATTATACTGGTACCCATAAACTCAGATAAACTCGATTTCTTCTTTTTAATGGCTTAAAAACTTTGGGTACTTTTATAAATTTTCAGATGTTTAATAAAACTAGCAGCATTAACCTTTTCAACTAACACTATACTACAGAAGTTATGGAGGGGAAATTAATTTAAATCCCAATGTGCTATCTCTGCTTGAACAAGAATAAAACTTCTAAGAAGGCGGCGATTGAAAGAGATCTTTTTAGAACGTTCTGAGCTTTTTAGTCATACTGTTTATAACGCAAAAAATAAGGATAACGTTAGTAAGCAAATGATACAATTACAAATACTTTAAGAAAAGCTTCGCTACTAAAAAAAACTATGTGAAATATAGTTGATCTATCTGAAATCTGAAAATCACGATTGAATAATAATTTTAACCATGACTAAGGAAATCTACTTGATTGTGTTTATAAGCTCAATTTTTCAAGAAGGATAAATTGTTCTTTTTATTCATTTTTGTACAATCTTAAGAGACAAGACAATAGACGATAAATTGATTATGATAAACAAAATTACCCCTGCTGTAGATTATAATTATTGGTTGAAAAGTTTGAACATAACTTGTTTGCTTAATCCAATCAAGACTTAGTGAAAAATCCCCAAAAAAATTAACTCAACCTTGGGTACAAGTTTAATTTGCAGTCATATATTCCCAATTCATTGTGGTTTGTTGTGATATTTCTTTAATTTCAAGGCTGTTGTTATAATAAATATTTCTATTCCTACAATCTAAATACGTATTATAATTTTAATTGTAAAAAATTGTCAAAAAACATATTTTTTCAATGTTTACCTCTTACACTTTTGGAACAAACAATGCGCCAAAGAAGGAGTTATTACTCAAAAGTTACAGAATTACCTCTACAAATGAATTAATTTTGATTGATAACATATTATTTTGTCTTAAGCTAAATAACACCTATCTGACTATTGAAACTCTAAATAAAGCCTAGTAAACAATCTCATGTACTTGACATGGCAGTAGTATATTTATTTTTAATTTCTCTAGTATGACATGTTTTCCTAACATGCCATACTATGAACTGAATGCTAAGCCATTTGCGATGACCCGCTCGTATCTCCACCTTAATTGCGTCATGACAAATGACGTTAAAACTTTTACTTATTACTAATACGTCAGTAGTATAGGGTGTCATAAATAGTAAGAGTATGCCTTGGTTCAGAATAGGCGTAAATCATTTCAATGCACAGTTAGAACTTTCAGACAAAGATCCTGCAATCAAAGGGTTATTTTTCTGCAATAGTTTGGAAGTTAGTGCCTTATGAGCTGTAAAGAACTTGCAAAACTTTATAATAGACCGTTCTCAGAAGTATTAATCAGGTATTACCATTTGTGCCAAAGCCAATTGTTATTCAACAAATATGGAAAGTACTCCTTGGACAACGCAGTCAACAAACTTACAAAGTTTTTGGGTCACAATGCAATTTAACTTTCAACATATTTCAAAATTGTCTGTGTTTCTCAGCTTTATTTGTGTGCATGTGTGCGTGTGTGTGTGTCTGCATGTGTGTGTGTGTGTTTTGGTTAGGCCTCTTTATCATTTTGCCTTTTGTAGTTTTCCGTGAACTATACCTATATATATAGAACAGATCTATAGTATAGATGTATATAGAGGCAACTACCTCCCTTACTTTTAAAAGACCTCTTTCGTCTGCTTCTAAATTATTTTCTGCTACTTGGCTGTATTAATATAAGCGACACCATTGGATGATTTTCAATGACCCAATAGAAAGGTTGCACAAGGTGGTTGCGATGGGGAGATACAGTTATTTAACTCCCTTATATGTTATTTTATTTTGACGCGACTTTAAAAAGTATCAATAAAGTATTTTCTGCCATACTTAGACATTATGTATGTTTTCATGGCAGGTATACCTGGCACTAGAAGTATCAGGTACAACTAAATTGTTACTCTGATTTAAAACAATAACAAAGACCAAAAATGTGTTAAAAATCACCCATGTGGCGCCATTAAAATGGGGATTATACATCTCTTTTTTAGGGGTTTTCTTTCCCACTTCTCCTCTCACCTTTCTTATTTTTATGACGTCACATCGGTGATTTTTAACACACTTTGGTCTTTGTAGATATTTTATGTTTGTTCTCTAAATATGTAAGCAAGGATTATATTTTATTTTTGATGATTTTGAAATTTGCGGTTCATTTTCACTAAATTCTAATAAACTAAAGACCTACCCCCCTTTTGTTCACAAAATAAATCTAAAAAAAGGAACAGCAGATTTGGGTATAGTCCCTTTTGTGGCAACAACTCTTAAGGGGCGACTCGTTGTATTTTCAAAATGGCTTTAGATAGGTTATTTTAGGTTATATTGGGTTAGATGCTTGACCCACAGGATTAGGCAATTGGCCCTGCAGGGGGTTAGAAAAAGGAGAAAAGCTACTGTGAAAATACCAAGAAACGCCGCTTAAGGAGCGTTGCCACGAAAGGGACTATACCCTTCTATTTTTCCTATGCAATACCCATTCGCGGCTAACCAGTAAATAATACAACCTTGACTTGTCCTAAAGCATTAAACAAACAAACCAAAAACTACCCCACCTTATTTACATTATATTTTTAATTTAAAGGGGAGGGGTTCTTAACAGGAAACGCCAAATTTTCCGAATCATATACTTCAAATATGTTACATGAATGTATCTGCCATTGACCTATCGTTGTTAGAAATAAAATTAATAATTAATTTTCTAAATTAAATTTCAATAATATTTACACTAAATTGTGGTTTTAGTATCAAAATATCATTTACTGTATCAAATCTCAACAATATTTATTTAATTTTATACTACATAATTAATCACATGCCTCTCCTTTAATAAACGTGATGGGATAGATTTGGTGCTTTCCCATTACCTCGTACGGGCGAGATTGCAGTCCAGGACTTTTTCGACTTGATGTACTGTCCAGGTCCTGGTCAAACAATCCAGGAAGACTACGGGTGACTGTTACGCACCTTTCTATGTCCAAACACCCAAGGATATTAGGTGAAGTAACATCCATCAGACAACCAAATCTCTGTGATGCACGACCTTTGTCTGAGAAGTCCTAACTGTGCAAGGTAGAGATTTGCGCCTGTTTTGCGCCAAAGCATTCCCCACACTCTAACTATTTACGTCACCCATCTGACATAGTATCAGTGGAAACTATTTTTGACGTCTTAAGTTATGACGCGGTGTCGGACCGAGATTCGAACCTATTACCTTCCCGACGAAGAGCGGCTGCGCTACGCTAAAGCCACGGTCGCGGGTTTAGTGTTTTCCCATAAAATGCCTGAAGTGATTTTATTATGCCAAATACTTGCGTAGGATTGTAACCCTGCGGGGCCTAAACATGCGGTACCCTAACCCTGCACGATGAGGGAATACACTAATAACTAACTGAAGCCTTTTTCAGGAACTGAGATGGAAATTTTAAAATTGGAATGTTCCCCAAAAGCTAAATTTTACATGCAATAATTTATCCAACT
Organism: Acartia tonsa; assembly: GCA_900241095.1. Classification (NCBI taxonomy): domain Eukaryota; kingdom Metazoa; phylum Arthropoda; class Copepoda; order Calanoida; family Acartiidae; genus Acartia; species Acartia tonsa. The sequence continues at coordinate 5,624 of LS055790.1, read as the reverse complement.
TCCATTGTCCTCTCCTTCCTATTCCCTGGCACAAAGCGCTTTTATCGGAAATTGGTTTGTTGAACATGAATTCTTGGTTTGTGTGTCATAGTGTGATAACTTAACCCTTTAAATCCGGTTTTTTTTTGTTACGTCATAATCAGTCAGACACTATTACTGTGTTCAAAGTTGAGCATATATTATAGGTTTTTTGTCATAATTAAAACTTAACCCTTTAATACTGAGAGAGGGAATGTGGCATACGTATGTATTCTTTGTTTGTACATCATAATGTGATAACTTAACTCTTTACATCAAGGGGGCGGAGGGTTATTTGTATACAAATTACACCAAAAATTGTAAGCTTCTAGACCACAGGGACATTATAAAATTCTTATGAATTCTAAATAATCTTTAAGTGACAGAAAGTTAGAAAAGTATAATTCTATCATGCTTCTACTCATTTCTAAAGTATCTTCAAATAAATTTTAAAGTCGTGTTAATATATCTCGTCTAGAAAGGGTTTCTACAGACGATAATCTGAATGACCTTCTAGGCAGTAAAATTTGGATTAAATCCTGTAAAGGGTAATGGGGTAAGGGGAATTCAGGGGTAAAGGAATGGTAAAATTTGGATTAGATTCTGTAAAGGGTAATGGGGTAAGGGGAATTCAGGGGTAAAGGAATGGTAAAATATAGATTAGATCCTGTTAAGGGTAATGGAGTAAGTGGAGTTCAGGGGTAAAGGAATAGTAAAATTTGGATTAGATCCTGTTAAGGGTAATGGAGTAAGTGGAATTCAGGGGTAAAGGAATGGTAATATTGAGATTAAATCCTGTATACCCCAATTATGATAAACAAAATTACCCCTTCTTTTAGTCATAAATATTGGTTGAAAAGTTTGGACACCACAAATTTGAAGCTAACCAACCAAAATTCAATAAAAGTACCCAATGTTTTTGATCTAACAAATAAGATAATTTTACATTTAAATGATATTTACCTAATCCCTGACTCCTGGGGGGGTAGTCTCATCCTCTTATCATTTTTATGTTGGAACTTAGAACCTTTATCAATTCTGACACACCACCACTGGGGGATAAACATGAGATTTGTCATTTTACACATCAATTATTTTACTTTGGGTTTCCACTTTAATATTTTAGATAAATTACATTTTTTCTTGGTGTTAAAAATAGTTAAGGGAAATTTAGAAGCATAACCATTACAAATTCTACAAAATAAAGCTATCAAGAACGTTCAAGGTGAGTAGGGATGAAATTTTACAATTATTTTGAAATATAATCCCCCCCTCCTCCCAACAAAAAAAGCTTTAAAGTTTTTACAAGTCAATTGAATTTTTACATTTGATATATAAAAATGTTTGTTTACAACATAAAACATATAATTGTTTTGGTAGGACAAATAAGTTTCACCTTTTTCAAAATACTGTTAAATTCTCTCTTTGGCAGCCTTATAAAAAATACAGGAAAAGCTCTGAAGGAAGATTGTTGGAAGAAGTCTCCTGTCTTACAAGGTCCGTTTGACTTTGATAATGTTTTTTTTCTAGTATGTGTAAGGAGATCCTAGGGTGTGTGATGGTTTGATATTGAATTATAAAATTTCCAATATATGCATCTCACTTGCAGATCAAAATACTTTCAGTGTGACGGATATTCTTTTTCTAGTTGGTCAAAAATAAAATAAATTCATTTTTTCAGTTTTGACCACTTTTCTTCAATGCTAGGTATATTGTGTTATATCTAGTGTTTCTTACAGTCTGAGATGAAAATTATCCATTTCTGTTTTTATGCCAAGGCATTTCCTTTAAGTTTTTATCAATGTCCTTCAATATCAAAAGCATTATATATAAGGTGTTGAAAATAACTGATGTAAAAGTGTGTAGTAAATCATAAGAATCATGGAATAAAACTATCCATGGCAATAAGCTATTACTGTTTTCCATTATGCTATATTACCTTAACATTATACATATGAGGTACAAGCCTACTCTAGAGTGGAAAGTTTTGTAGTACACAGGCTATACCTAGTTAAGATATTCTGTTACTATATAATGCCTCATTCCCTTTATCAAAATTTTGTATTTTTCTGGCATATTCCCTTTAAATCAAAAGGCACTAAAAATATTTTATACAAGCCTACTCTAGTGTGGAAAGATTTGTTGTACAGTGTATAACGAGTTACGCCATTCTTTTACTGTATCATGCCTCATTCCCTTTATCAAAGGTTTATATTTTTCTGGCACATTCCCTTTAACCCAAAATTCTAAAAATAAAGGTACAAGCTTACTGAAAGTGTGGAAAGATTTGTAGTACATAGGGTATTCTGAGTTAAGCTCTATTTACCCTCATTCCCTTTATCAAAATTTTGTATTTTTCTGGCATGTTTCCTTTAACCAAAAATACTAAAAATATGAGGTACAAGCCTACTCTAGTGTGGAAAGATTTGTAGTGCACTGGGTATAGGAAATCATAAGTCCTAGTAAGAAAAAGTGCACTCATACTTCACTCTCCCTTTCCAGCAACCCTCAAACCACCAGGGATCCAGGGATTGATAGATTTGGATTTCTTTGTTCAAAATTCTAGTTCAGTTGGGGAGGGGGGGAGGTTACTGCTCCCTAAATTTATGGAGGCAAATGGTTCTAGTTTAAGCCTTAAAGATCTGAATTACACCTTCTCCTTTTTGTTTAGTTTTATTCTTAATAGGTTTTTTTAAAGTGGAACATCTGCCATTAGCAATTTATTAGAAAATTCCAATAATAGTAAAATAAGGAAGAAATGTATTGGCCCATAAACCAACTACATTCAAAACTTTTCATGATATTCTTCTTAAGTTAAACCTGAAGGTTAACAAAGCAAATTTAATTTGTATATACCTTTATTCCTGAGAAAAAATGTACCTCTCTCAAAATTTTTCATTTCCCCAAGAATTTAAAAGTAATAATTGCTTTTGGGAAGCTTTTCCATTGCGCAGGTTGTAATCCCTTTTCTACAGTAAGGTTTATTTACAAAATTTGTTCACCATTCGCCCATCTGCAGTGGACTTCTGACACTCTGATCTTTTAATAAATATGCGGTTGAGTTTATAGTGTATCTCTTACTTTTTCTATATATTAAAAGCATATTTTCAAATTTGATATCATTAATTGCAAAGAAGATAAAGTATAGAATAGAAAACCCTAAATATTTCTGGGAAATTTGAAGGAAAGATTGACATGCGCAGAAAGGAAAATTATATCAAAGTACAGATCACAGTGACAGTTTGGACAAAGCTAGAATAATTTAATTTCTATCAAAATCTAATAAACAAATATTGTTAAAGAAAAATATAATGTTCCTGCCTATAAATTGTATTGTGTTTAGTTTAATCAACAGTATATTTTATTCTATGTAATGAGAAGGTTTAAACCCTGAAAAAAATTATGGTGTTTGACCATATATCCTCATATGGTCCACACCTCTTACAGAAGTGAATCAAGCATACAATGCTTGGCCATTTAGACAAAGATTAAAAGTTACACTTTAATCAAAAGTCTTGAGTTTTGAATTTGAAAAGTATAATTGACCAAAGTTTTGGTTTTAAAGGGTTAGTGTACAGGGCCCCCCTTCTCAAGTTCTTGTATGGATGTAGCTACTAGTATATCTATAAATCAGCTGTTTGAAAACAATCATAGGATCGCAACTTATCATATAAATACACAGACCAATAATTTTTTGTACATTTTTTAAAAGTAATTTTCTTACTTACTTAAAAATTTTAAGGCTTTGCACATAAAATTCAATTTCAATTCATTGTGAATAGGGTAAAGAAAGCTGGACACACGGCTACATGGCTTTTAGTAAATTTTTGCAAAAGGAATTTATTTTGAATATTCTTGCAGAATAATTACTTAAATCATGTGATTTACTAAAAGCCAATTAGCCGTTTAGGCCCTTCAAAAGTTCCAATTTTAATTAAGGCTAGCCAGGCAGAATCATCTACCTGGATTCTATTCTATACTTTATCTTCTTTGATTAATTGGCATCACTACTAAAGTAGCGTTACATGTAAATGAAACATAACAATATTATGACTTTAATTTAAGCTGGTAACTGGTATTTTTGAATTCTTGAGAAAACTTAAAGTGTCATGTTTGACGTCATAAAAATCCATCTCTTTTATAGGGTAGTCCTTTCCCACTTCTCCTCTTATTCCTCCTTTATAGACGTATTTTTATGACGTCACACATGACACTTTGAGCTTTATAGAATTCTTGAATTATAAACATGGAAATGCTGTACAAATAATGAAAATAAATCTGACCATCTCAAATTCATCTATAATTGTTATTTTCTGAATATTACAATGCTGTACAAACAATGGAAATAAATCTCTACATCCGTAATTCATCCATCACTCTCATTTTCTTTTCTGCTCTGATTCTTGTAAATTATATTAAAATAATTCTCTTCTATTCAAGGTTAGGGATAGGTCAATGGACAATAAATGAATCTTCCCCCAAAAATATTAAGACTAGTTTTTGTCTTGACGGCTTAAAATTATGAGAAGGAAGGGACGGGAAAAATAAAAAACACATTCTACTACTTTTCCTTGAACTAATAATTTAATCATTATAGTAAAACACTAGAGGGAGAAAGGGTTAAATAACATTATCTCCTTATCGCAACCACCTTGTGCAAATTGTTCTATTGGGCCATTGAAAATCAACCAATGGTGTCGTTTATATCAACACAGCCAATTAGCACAAAATAATTTAGAAGCACACGAAAGAGGTCTTTGAAAAAGGAAGGGAGGTAGTTGTCTGTATATACAACATCTATACTATAAATCTGTTATTTAATGTTTAATGGGATTTATTTTGTCTGTTATAATTGGGGGAAAGACTAATTTATTATCAATTGCCCTATCCTTAAGTCCCTAGTTTTATGAGCTTCATATCTTTTTACATTTCATTTAATATTTAAATTTTCTTTAGAGGAATAGAAATTTGTTCCAATATCTTAATTTTGTCGCAAAAAAGGAAAAGAAGTAAAATAAAACAGCATTAAATAATTTTTTTTAACTAAAAGCAAAAAAGATATAAAAAAAAGTATAATGTTAATATGTTTTGTAGACAAAACGAATGATATAATACATAAAATCAATTAACAATACAATAACAAGGATGACTACATCAAAGAATGAAAAGCTCTAAAACCAAAATTTTGAATATTGTATATATAAATATTATATGTGGACGAACTTACTGTTTTCAGACATAAACCAAACCTACTCCCATAGTATTCAAATGTGCATATATAGATGCTACGCTGTTTATAAAGCTGACCTACAATTCAAATTGTTTATGTTGGTTTTATTGCATCTATTAAAACAGGTCAAGATATCGACGATCGCATATACAGACATACGGACTTACAAAGCCTGAATATAGAAAAGCTTCACTGTTAATAATACAGAATGCAACAGTAATAAACTTGTGCTAGGCATATTATATCATGATTAATAGTTCTACTTATACAGGGATATAGGTATAGGTGATAGGAAGATAATATTATATCATGATTAATAGTTCTACTTATACAGGGATATAGGTATAGGTGATAGGAAGATAATATTATATCATGA
>LS055789.1:3739-14009 GCA_900241095.1 Acartia tonsa | reverse complement strand
AAAAAAACCGATTGCATATCTGAATTCTATGAAAAATTTTACATCTACTACTTACTAAAAGAACCGGCTAGCTATAAAAAAAAAAGTTGATACACCTTCTTTTTTAAAAGAATATAGGTTTAAATAACACTTATAATTTTATTTATTCCTGTCAAAATCTTTACAAACATTAAATAACAATATAATTAAATAAAAAATCTAATATATCAAGCTTTTCATTGGTTTTGTTCAAAAAATGAATTTTAAATACTAACTACATTTCATATCAAATTTTCAGATACTAAATGACAATAAATGAATAATAGATTGCACAAAAAACAGACCTTTACTTTAGTATACAACTTTCATAGATTAATTTAGGTCCATGAAAGGTGTTGGTTCAATATACAACTTTCTTAGATTACTTTAGGCCCATGAAAGGTGCTTGGTTCAATATTCAATTTCTTAGATTACTTTAGGTCCATGAAAGGTGCTTGGTTCAAGACCTATTCAATTTCGTAGATTAATTTAAGTCCATGAAAGGTATTAATTCAATATACAACTTTCATAGATTAATTAAGTTCCATAAAAGGTGTTGGTTCAGTGTACAACTTTCTTAACAGTTTATGCCTGGATGTTAAAAGATACTTTATTAAATATCTTGTCTGTCGCAGTCAAAATTTTTAAAAAGCCACTTTCCCTTGGACTTCCTCTTACCTCCCATAATTTTACAAAAATTGGCACTTTCCCTGAAATTGCCTAGCAAGCAGAGAACCTTCATCCCCTTATTTTTGAAAATACATAACAGTTTTCTCTTCAGTTATCTAACCATGCTGGAGCAAATCTGTACCCAATACAACTTAACCTAGCCTAGCGCAAGGTAAAAAACTACTCTTTATTTTCACTAATTTTATAATACGGGGAGGGGGAGTACTGTGCCCGACTAGAAAATATGAGGGCAACCACCTGCAAGTAAATAATTAAAAGTATCTTTCCTGCTCTTTACAGTTGTTCCCTCACCAGATCCAGCTGTTGATACTGCTGGTCCCAGAGGATCTTTTTCGGTCAAGTCATTTCTACCTGAAATGCCATTAATTAGTTAATCATTATTTCAAATTTCAGGATTTTTAGGTTTTTTTTAAGGGCGAACCTTTTCCGTAATGAATTCCGATACATTCATGACGGATAGTTCTTAGATAATTTAGTAATGTTTGAATTGTCCCATCGATTTCAAACTTGGCATGATGATGCCACTAACAGTTAGTTACAATTTAGAAAGCTTAGAAAAGCTGCAATCCATTTCAAACAACTTGATGTTGTAATTATTTTGACAAAAAAAAATATTTATAAAATAATGATCTTATCATCTAATTTTTAATAGGTATAATAATAATTCTAGGACGATTAGGCAATATGATTATATATGTAACTGTTAGTGCGTCTGTCTGATTGATTGAGCTACGCTTTTATGGATGTTTTCATCCTTAAGGTAAATTTTTTATATTTACTTTATCCTTGAATACTGAACTTAAGAGACATTGATTTGGCAGACGTATACCTGAAGAACCTTGCTCATATTTGTGTTTTTGGTTGATGTTATTTTGTTCAACGCCACCACCGCTGTTGACTGTTGTGGGTTTGAAAACAAACTTGAATCTTTTCCGTGGATGTGTCTCGTAATCAGTTGAGTTCCCTGTTCAAAAGAAAAATCATAATTATAGAAACTTTAGTACATTTCATCCATGTAGCATTGAAAGAACAAGACACTACGAAAATTTTTACAAAATAATGTGGATCTTAAGCTGCCTATCGTAGCTTTAATAGTTATTTATAGCATCGTAATATTGACAGCTTTCCACGGATTTTAAAATGAAATTTATAAGATTTTAGCCAGTTTTATTATCCCCAAGGGCCCAAATGCCCGGGCTAACCAAACAAGAATTAACATGATTTTATTCTTATATTCGTGGAAAATTGTCTGTTATACGATGGTTTACATAATTTTTAGTATGGCTAACAACTGGTTCTAATCCAGCGGATATTAATCAGTTTTGAAGCAATTCTGGAAAAAAATAAGTGGCCCAACCTACTCCATGGCGACTTAAGTCAAACCAAACACTAATCAACACCCCAAAAGAAAAAAAAATAGCTTCATAAAAGTGGCCGATAAAAAAGGGAATCTATTAAAAACAGAGAATACAAAAAAATGTAGGTATACCTGTATCATTTTGGTTTCTAGACTCTTCATGATCCTGTTGTGCTCCAAGCCCCCAAGACACTTCCTGAACAATTCGTAGTTTCAGACCACCAGAACGCTATTTTGGTTCAGTGATTTCATTTATAAAAAACATTTCATTTTTTATTTTATATTCTGGGTGTAACACATTAGAAATTGTTATAGAATTATATTTTATGTACTAGTGGCTAAGCCCTTGGCCTCTAGGATAGGTGGTGATGGCGTTCCACTCAACAAAAATGAAAAACGTATTTTTCTGGGAGTAGAGCTTCTATGATCTTTTTTCTATGAGATGTTGTTGGTGCATAACTGCATAAAACCTTCCTCGAAAAAGTAAAAAATCAGCATGTTTTAAACGGATTTTCAGGTAACGATTATAAGAGTTATCCTCTTAAATTTGGTTTTTAAATTTTTGAACTTATTCTGTTCAGAAGTTACTTGTATTTAAGCTACAGACAAAATAAACCTTACTACTTCATATAATAGGATATTATTTATGTGAAACTAAGTGCCTGTGCTTGGTGATTGGAAGGTTTGAGTCTGAACTGACCAGCTTGGTTAGCTGCAGTCTGTAGAGTCTCCAGTCTAGGTTTATTCTCTTTTTCTTCAAAATCAGGTTTCTAAAGCATTTTTTTTGTTTCTTGGTTCATTTTTGGCTAGAGCATGAAACGTTAATTTGAAGTTTATTCGATAATCAGCAATTATAATTCGAATGGTGTTTATTACACTAGTCCCCAAATTTTTAAAATAACGTTTTTTTATTCGTGGGCTTAACAACTTTGGGGACTTTTTATCAAATTTTGATTGGTTGGTTCTTTAAGTTGAGTGTCCAAAGGTTTCAACAACTAATTGTAATCTACAGAATGGGTATATTTGTGTATCATTATTGGGGATGTACATCTTTTTATCAGCCATTGTCTTATCCATTTGGATAACTGGTTAGTTTGTTTTTTGCAACAACTTTTTCTGCACTATCATACATGTACCTAAAAAGTACCAAAGTTTGACGATCAGACAAAATCTAGTTACAGAGAAGATGCACTATTAATAATACCTGAAAATCGGATGAGGTATTTTGTCCGAAACCAAACTCAAGTTTTCTTTTGTTTCTGTCCTGATGACTCCTGAATAAATATAACGTGAAAAGTGACTGGAAATTATACATGTACGTGGACAGGAACGCAAAATTCCCTCCCCTACTTTTAATTTAAAAAATAAAAAAAAGGAGAAGGGAAAGCTAGAAAGGGAGACGAAGAATTCATTTCTGTACCAGCTTTTAAAATGTATATAAAGTCAGGACTTGAAAGAGCTAAGAAGGTAATATTAGATTTTAAGTTATTGTCAATTCATATTTTACTTTTGCTTTGAAATACTTCCCCACCCATTCTCTAATATTTCATGTTTTGTTTAGAAATAAAAGACGGGTTGGGAAGGGTTTGAGCAATGCTAGTTGTTTAAAGATATTTTGTTGTAGCGAAGTATCTCGCTAACCACTGCTGAACAGATACTGTGAACTTACTTATAGGTCCAGGCAAGGTTTTTAACTATTAATGTGGAGAGTATCTCTCAACCCTACAAAAAGAAATCGCCCCTAGAAAAGAATGTCCCCATAATATATTTTTTCTTTTTACTTACCCCTCAGCATAAGGATAATTGAACTGAAAGCCTGACTGAAGAGATGCTGAATGAGCAAATGCAGTCGGAGGCTGCTTGTAGGGAGTCTTGTTACTCTTCGTTCTGTCTCCGATGCTATGGCTGGGGTTCATGCTTGTTGGGGTACCTGAAAAAAAGCGATTTTTAATCATTTCAGAAGAAAACGGTTTGAAAATAGGGGGGTAGTTTTCCGGGTTTTTTTATTGCTTTATGTCAGGTTAGAAAGTTGAACTTTATTGTCCTAGGTATTTAAAAACAAGAATAGGAAAATAAGAATAAAAAATCGTTGTCTAAAAAGTTAAAAAATCTGCATTTTAAACAGACGTGTGGACTTTCTGACAACGATTCAGTTGCTACGCTTTCTAGATCTTATCTAACTGTTACAGGACTCATCATCCAAAGTTTGAAATCGATAAGAGAATTCAAACATGCATAGATTAACGTAAAGAGCTAATTGTGGTCCTAATAAAAAATGACACCCTTGCCTGGAGTATTCATCTTCTTTCTTTTTAACTTCTTTGGAGTGGAGCCAAATATTTTGAGAACTGAAGCAAATCCTTTAGCATCGTTGTCTGATGCATCTTCCTAAACATTATAAAGAAAGGTAAATCATGTAGTAGCTAAGCTGAAACTGCCACTTAAAAAACGAAAAAAATAAAATTGCAGAACTTTATAGGTATACTTAGCAAATAAGTTAAGTTTAAAGGAAAATTTTTGAAACAAAAAAAAGTTTTGGCATTTCGCATACAGACGGACAAACCATACAAATTAAAAACAAATATTGGTTGAAAATGTTAAAACTTCAGGTCTTTTTAGAAAAAAAAGTATAACGAGGTAATATTATCTAACCTTTGCCCTTACCTAGCAAAAAAAAACATTTATAATTTATTTTAAAAATCCAAGAAGTAAATTTTAGACAAACCTTTTCTTCATCATGTAGCTCTGGAAGATTAAAAGTAACACTTCGCTTTTCCTTTTTCTCTCCATCAGATTTCTTCAAGATAGAAGAGAGTTGCTTCTTTGTACTAGCTTCATTCTCGTTGGATTCAAAGTTTGGTGCCTCATAATCATCCTTGTGGTTGCCATTGGAGCCTTCATTGTTTATTGCTACTTTTGCATCATTGGCTTCGTTAGATTTTCCTTCGTTAATGCCTGGACAAATTAATTTTGATGGTTTACCCCTTTAAGTGTCGAATATAGATTTCCCTCCCCAGTATTTTTAATTTAATTGAAAATAAGGGGGGGGGGGGGGTGATTGTTGGTTGTTAATTTAATACTATAGATAAGGTTAACAAATAAATTAAGTAAAAAATCAGCTACAAGTACAGGTTTAAGACTTTTAACAGAATATAAGAGTGAAAATTTTAAAGTATGAATTACTCCAAGTTATAAATGGTTAAAATATTCTACCTTTTGTAATGCCCAATTTATATGCCTCTAAACTTTTCTTTGATTCTTCAAAAAGCTGTTTTGTATTATGTTCACTGGATTTATTAGAATCAGCTTTATTGTTCATTGAACTTTTAGTTGTATCATTAAGATTATCCCCTAAGGTAGGGAATGTTACCAGCTGTCCAGGACGTGAGTATGATGGTCCATTACAAGATTTGGATGATGCCATGTTTTGTTGTTGACCTGATTTGTTAAAATTGATAATGAAAATAAAAAATCCAAGGGGGGGGGGTGAGGAAGGTTTTGGAACCGTGACTCGAAAAAAATGGTACCAGCAGTTTTATTTTGGGTGTATCTCCCTTAGTTTTTAAATGAGTGATAATTGAGTCAAAACCCTTATAATAGTCTTACGAATCACGATAATTCCCCCCTACTTAAAAAAAGCATTATCCCCACCAAGTTTCGCTAGTCTAGCAGTTTTTTTTTATATTTTGTTACAAATTAATTTTTTTTTACATTTTCAACCAAAGTCGGACAACCTAGTTAATCTACAAACGAAATATCTTTAATTGTTATGAAAAAATGAACTCTAAAAAATCATGCTTCCACTTGTGTCTTAAAAAATCACTACCTATATTACAAAAAAAACTCTATGATCAGGACGAACGGCTACAAACTAGTTTAAGAAAAGGTACACCACAATTAAGATTTCTTACCAACCAAGGAGGACATAGTAGAAGCAATTGATCCTCGTAAGCTTGCAGTTGTTGTAGCACTTGAATAAGCGTTTATTTTCGGTTCTTGGGGGTTATACATTGATGATGCATGCCCTACTATCACAGAATAAAAATATATGACAATAAATTTTCTGAAGCAAAAGATCTCTGTTACAGACGTATTAATTGAATTGTGTATTTTTGAACAAACCATCACAATTCTATAAAAATAAAAATTTTCTTTGCGTTCTAACATTTAATGACAAATGCTGTGTTTTAAAGTTTTATTTTATTGAATGTTAGGTAGTCATATTTTGATCTGTGCCTGTGGTAGATTGATTTGGAATGTTTCGGTTCCAGGTATTAGAACCAAGGTACTGCTGGTTATTAAAATCAAGAACATTCTGGTTATAGCTTGATCTTGGCTGGTTATATCCACCGCTTTTCTGGTTATAATTTCTATTATAGCCTACATCAGACTGGTTAAATCCTTGTCTCTGCTGGTTATATGTAAAATCTTGCTGGTTATAAGCAAGATTTGGCTGGTTATGACCTTGCTGCTGTTTTGGATCAAACGGCTGTTCTCCAGGTATAAGACCGCTAGGATTAAACCAGTCACCATTTGGTGTCACAGATCTATTTCTAAAAATTAAAACATGGTATACTCTTAATGGAAGAAAGAGAACTTCAAAATTATTTTGTAAATTGTTGTGTTTGTGTAGTTTAGATTTAACCAAAGCATTTAATTACATGCGAATAGCCTTGATTCAAATTGATAGAATTTTAAACTTTGACAATAATCGGTCAAGTAATAAGAAGAAAGCTATGAGATTAACTGTAAGTCTAACATCTGATTATTGCTTCAAAGGTCATTTCTAAACTTTCCAAAAGTTCTATCTCATCTCTATAATCGAGTACACTGTTATTATAGCTAGGGTCGTTCCGTCCGTCCGAAACGGTTAGCTTTTTTCGTTTATTTTGACATGTTAGGATTGTCCTATCGTTTTCAAACTTTGCATAATGATTCTTATTACAGTTAGGTAGGGTTTAGAAGCGTAGCCACTATATAATCGTTAGCAGAAAGTTTTTGACAACATTTTTTGTATGACATAATCATCCTATTCAATTGATTTTGGGAAAATGATTACTAGGACAACAAGGTACAATATTATAAGTAAAATATCTCTATAATCAAATCCTAAAAAAGAAAGCATTCCCTTTTACTGTATCATGTATTTACACAATTTTACAACCAATTTACGTACAATTCTAATTTAACTTACAAATTAATGCACTGCTTGCTAAGTTCTGACACTCTACAAGAGTGAATGTTCGTTTGTCCTTCCTTCTGATTATAGAGCTTCGCTTTTATGGATGTTGTCATCCTTGTTTTAGGTAAAAGGAAGACAATTTTTTTAACCTGTTTGTTAGAAAAATGACTTTCTTTTGTTCTTCATACAAACATTTCTTTATTCTATCTGTCTCTCTTTCCCAGTTGGACTTCTCCTGTAACAGAAATAAGAAACACTCTTTTTAGCTATCTGAGGAAGAAAAGCAGGGATCTTAAGGGATATATAAGGCATTGACTATTATTTGATTTACAACCCAAACAAATGAGGTTCGTAAAAGAGTTTTACTCCTAACAAATGAGAGAACGTGATTATAAAACTTGTGGTACAAGAATAATTTACAATCCAATTTCCTCTCCCTCCCAGATTGGGAAGTTTTATTAAATCTGCATCATGTATTTATCCCTTTACTGAAAAAAAATACAAGAATTCTACCTTGTTGAACTTTTCTTCCTGTTCCTTCAGCTTTTCTTTGAAGCTTTCCATCTCTCTTTATTATAAAAAAGTGAATAAACATTAACATTTTTACATGCACTAAAAAGTTTTAGCGATTCCCATGAAGATTAGGTTTTTAATGTTTACACGCACTAGGTGGTTTTAGCGATTCCTGTGAAGATTTTTTTCAATGTTTTTTAATGTTTTCAAAAACATTAAGAAAAAAAACTTCTTACTGAAAAACGTCGAGAAAAAAAACCTCCAATGAAAACATTCAATAATGTTAATGCACATATTTCTAGTACTCCTTTTAAAAATGATTATTATCTTTATTAGTCTATGACAAAATTCATTAATACCATAAATGTAAGAGACATACTGTAATTGTAACTAATAAAAAAATCTAAATATTTTACAAGAATTGTAATTTTTAAATATGCTTAAATACAACTTACAAAATTTTAAAATTAGTTTTCAATGACACAAAAAATCTTCTAAAACGCATTTTTTTCACTTTGTTCCTGTGAAGTTTCTTTTCAAGTGATTTAGAATACTGATCTGCTTCCTGAGTTTTACATGTTTTTAAGTTTATTTTTATTAAAAAAAAAGAGAAAGTTTTTGTGGTCTTATTTCTATTAGAAGGCTAAATTTTTGGGTACAGTCTCTTTCGTGACAACGCTGCTTAAGGGGGCAATTCGTCGTATTTTTACAGCAGCTTTAGATAGGTGATTGCCCCGAAAAGGTTAGAGCCCCGCGCAGGGGCTAGAAATAGGGAAAAGGCTACTGTGAAAATACGACGAGACGCCTCTTAAGAGCCATTGTCACAAAAGGGACTATACCCGAAATTTTCTGTGTATATTCTCTATACCAATAAGCATCCAGTACACAGTCATGATACAGAATTATAAATATTAAAGTTTTCGTGATTTTTTCTGTAATAGATTTATTTTTGATACATAACCACTGAACATCCGCTATTTAAATAACTCTTCCCGTATCTCACTTCTTAATTTTTAGTTTTTTCTAATTATAGCTGTTGTCATCTTTGTTATTCATATTTCTACTTTACAAATTAAAACCTAAATATCTAAAAATGCTACTAAGCCAAAATATCATATCATATACTGTGATTTATTGACAATATTAGCCAAAATTGAATTGTTCTGAAAAATAAAACAAATTTGCTTTTTAAACTTTGATAGACAAATTATTTAAGAAAAAAAACTTTTAACAATTTTCCTTGGCTCTTGAGCTAGAGTTATCCTGGAATAATTTTCTCATCTGTTCATGTTCTGTTTGGAAACTGTTTGTCAACTTCTTTATATCCTCTTTAGATTTTATCTTTAGATCATCTAGCTCTGTCTCCCTGATATTATAAACATAACAATTGATATTAATCTATCAAAAAAGAAAATAGTTACAAGTGATTTATGCATTCTAGACTTCAATAACACCTTTAACTATTGACTATAAATATTTCATTTCAGGCGTAGCACAATAGCTCGTCGATTGGGAGATGATGGATTCGTATCTCATCTCAAACTAGGCCATAACAAATGACGAGAGCAGAGGAAATGCCTTGTCCTAAAAAATGACGCAACTAATTAACACTCAGATATGTACACATTTGCCATGCAATCAAAATTGCTCCAAATTGTAATAAACCATTTTCAAGAGGTGTTATTATAGTATACTCAATTTTATCAATTACATCTTATTTGTTGTGCAAAGTTTACCTTTTAGATAGAAGAATAGTCTGTTTGGTATATTTCTCTTCAAGCTGTACTATCCTAATATAAAAACCTGTAATACTTAAAAATAGTTTTCCTAAATGTCACACAGTTAAAAAAATAAATGCTTGAAAAAAAGGGGGGGGGGGCGTAATGACATTTAAACTTAAACCGTGAGCAAAATAGTCTAAATATTGAGCTAGACACTTGATTTTTGGTACATAAGCCTAGTCTTATAGATACTACAACTAAATGAAAAAGAAATTCAAATTTTTCTTTTAAAGTTAGGTAAGAAAACCCTGCGGAAATGGAAATTTTAGGCCTTTTTTGGCCTGTTTTGGTGTAATTTGATGTAAAAACTCTTGTTTTTTCTTAAGTTTTTTTTCCTTAAACACTGTATGTCTATTCATAAAGACATTGTTTAAGATGATTCAGGAAGTTTGGGACCAAAACTCAAAAAACCTATATTTGATATATGACACAAAACTTTAGAAAAAATACACTTTACTCCTGCGAGCCACCCACCTAGCCCGCTGGGATCGGTCCCCGAATTGCTGAATCATCTTAAATAATGTCCTTGTGTATTCAAGGGAAAAAACATAATGTGCTGCACTTATAAAGTAGTGTTGCTGATTTCACACAAAGGGCCTGCTGAGAACTGATCCAAAAAAATGAAGAAGGAGGGGGGGGGGGGGGGTTACCAAGTTTACCAAAAATTTTGGGTTTAGTTTTTAAATTTAAAAATTTTTACAAAATTTGGGACAGGGCAATAAAATGGGT
>LS055788.1:0-14009 GCA_900241095.1 Acartia tonsa | reverse complement strand
GGGGAACCTGGTCTCACAAAGGTCCGTCTTCTGGTGCCTGGACTCGTGGTCCTGGCAGGACTTGGAGGCCGGCAGGAAAGGGGACTCCCAGCCCGACCACTTGGACTTGAAGGACGCTGAAATTAAGGTAGAGTAAGGAACAATAAGTCAAATTACGGATGATTTGGCTTTAATCTCTAAGGACAATTGTATCAATCATAACAAGAAAGTATTGTGTAGTTAGCTCACAGGATAAGAATAGGTTTTTCATTAGCATATTTCGATCAAATTGTGTTTGAGACCAAAGTTATGGTAATCAACTTCTATCCAAAATCTACTTTAAATTTGTTAATGAAATGTGTATATAAAATGTACTTTAACTTAAGCATAGTGCAGAAAAACGCATGTAACATAAAAAATGTGCAAACTCATGCCATATAATTTTGTTGTACTTTAACTTTGACGTAAATTTTATGGACTTTTTATCTTAAGTTTTCAAAATTTCTATCTACATAACACCTTTCCTTAAGCTTAATTTGTTTAGACTTTACTTTGAAATCTTAATATTCTATTCATCTCTTTGCCTTTTTTTTAATAATGGCCCAAATTATGTACCAAGTACTTTATTTGGTTAAATCTTTACTTAACATATAAATATGTAAATTCTTACCGATCTTGAAGAACTAGGAGAACGTCTCCAAGTCTGTTGTGTGGGCGAGGGAACTCTGCGAACATCTCCACGTTTAGGGGAGCCTGACCGTCCATTAAACGGCGACGCCCTGTGACGCATCTCCTGCTTTCTGGCCAGCTCAGTTGGCGAGCCAACACCAGCAAGATCAGCTGACGTTTTACGGATCTTTTTGGCGTCATGGCCGGGTTGCTTCACGCCACCAAAAACAGAAACAATTGGCAGCTTTGATGGACGGATTGTCTGGCAGGTTTTCCCCAGGTTGGGTGACTTTTCTGGAACGGCCGGCTTCTTAGGAAGGTCGGGTGATGACGGGTTGGAGCTTCGCTTACGCGACGGCAAAGCAGGGCTTCTTGGGCCCGGGGTTGGGGACGTGGCAGCATTTTGCCCCCCTATCCCCCTGGGAGGATAAGGATTAAATGTTGACAGCACAGGAAAATTTCTTGATGTCGACTGATGTTGTAGAAATGATGTTGTGCTGTTGATGAGAGGTGAGGTGGGACGGATAGTTTTGTGGCGGGACTGGGTGGTCATTTTACCCCCGCCCCGGTATTGTTGGGTCATGGGGTGTATCCCAGTTCTACTTGCCTGAAATTATAAAATCATAATTAGTTTAACATTCCAACTATAAAATATTCAGCTCTATAATCAATTTTAATATTTCTTGTATAACAATAAGTATATGTATGCGTATTAAACATTAAAAGTATTGTAACTCCATTCTATTTGTAAAATTGAATAGGTACTGTAAAAAATATTTTTATTACAAGTTTTTAATTTACAGAACTTAATGTACTTTGTCTGAAACTGTACGAATTATAAATATGATTGATAAACAAATGAAAACATCAGAACATTTTTTTTTTTTTTTTACAGTGCACACATACATTGATTCTCTAGTTTATATCTCACGATTTTTACAACTAAGCTATAGACAGACTTTTATGCAAGAATTTTTTGGATACAAAAAGGCAATCAGAAAAAGTATTCTGGAATACAATTTATCAAAAAGTTTTAAAATTATAGGTTTTGATTGCATTTTTTGGTTGAGTGGTAACAAACAGAGGGAGGAAAAGAGATAGGGAGAAAGAAATGATAAATAATAGAAAATCACGAAATCTTGAATCCTTACAAAAAAACACCCTATCTTTAATATTATTTGAGAAATCACATTTTTCCCGTAGCGCTCTGAGCTGACACCGTGACTGGCAGGCTTACGGCCATACAACTAGAGTTTATTATAGAGTAGATTTAATTCTTCAAAAGCTTTACAAGTTTATATACCCCTAAAATAAAAATTTATAAAATTAAGACATTATAAAAAGCTATGATACACACTTTATATCTTCAAAGTACAGGGAACTTTTTAGATTTTATATTTGTAACTTTCATCATTAAACATGTGTAGAAGCTTTAGAAAAAACAAGGATGACAATATACATTACAACAAAATCGCAAAATTAACAAATATATTTCTCTATTGAGCAGGAGACAGAAAGAACATGGAAGTAGATATAAAACTTTTTCTTTCTTATAATAGTCTTATTATTTCAATGATAACTATCTAGACAGACACATAAGTTTATTATAGAGTTGCTTTGCTCAAAAAATACAATTTGATCCATCATATGTTAAAATTGTGTAAGGGTTGAAAGAAATAATAAATCTTTAACATCTGTTTCAAATTCTCATATTACTCAAAAAGGACTTTTAGTTTTAGTTTAAAACTTTTTATAGCCTTTTGACCTATTTTAAACTTTAAAATTAATGACTACAATAAAATGTTTTAGGGCTAAAATAAGCATTACAAAATGATTTTTGAACAGGGTGACATGTATAAATCAATAAAAAATTTAAATGCTTTGCAAATACATAGAATTTATATAAAAATAATACATTATGTATAAAAAAAAACAATCATGTATTTTTATGTAAAATATCTACGAGTTAAAAAGCAAACCTCTCTTCTGATAGAGACATTATTAATGCTTTAAACAAATTGGCCATTACGCCCAAAAACATTCATGTAATTGCTACTACAAATATTTCAAACAATCTAATTGTAGGAACTAGCTTAGCAGGAGGAATAAGTATTCAGTTAAACAAATGAAAACAACAGAACATTTGTTTTTACATTGATAACACAATGGACAAGAAATTAATAAAATACCCAATATAATGATAAACAAAATTACCACTTTTTTAGATTAAAGTTATTGGTTGAAAAGCTTGGACATTACTGCTTTGGAACCAACCACTCAAAAAAATTGGATTGACCAATTTTAACAATACTATATCAAAAGATGTATTTGGTGTCAACTTTAAATTCAGATTGCAAGGTCTGTATGTCAATTTTAAACTAACTTTTAAATCAACAACCAACGTTTGAAAACCCCTAACACATCATATCCAATTCTAAAAGTATGGAAATTTAGAATATGAAAAATATATAACATAGCAAAATACTAAAAATACTAAAATCTTTTTGTGAAATCTTATTCATTTTGATGAGACAAAAGAAGGGTTAAAAATGTATGTTATTCTTATCTGTTCATTTCATATTCCCTGGATACAAAGAAGGGGAGAGAAATTCAGGTTACCAGACCCTAATATACCTACATTAGATTGGACTAAAAAGAATATAGTCACATCAAGAGTAAGTCCAAATCACTATAAACTTCAAGACAAAGGAGAATTTCGGGACACGCTAACATAAAATTTATGTGTTTTACTTGATTTTAACAATATTCTAGTCAATCCTAACATACATATAAGTCTTATATGAAGATGATTAAAGTCCCTCAACAGATTATGACGTCATATGATAACATAACCAATGAGATGCCAGCATAAATTTTACCATTGGTCTATTACAGTGTATACTGGCCTCTCATTGCCTATTCTATCGTATGACGTCATAATCTGTCGAATGACTTTAATCATCTTCGTCTTATATTTAAACTAGTGGCTTCGCTCCAAGAGTTAGTGCAATATTTTACAATATTATTTTGGGCCATGCTAAATTACATGTCTACCTAATATTTAGATTATTTCGGGCCATGCTAACATACATATCTAACTAATATTTAAAGTATTCCCCGGGCTTTTTGACATTTATCGCCGCTTTTCAATTCTTGGATTTAAACATCACCCCCTTAGGTTCCGCACAAAAGACTTTTTTAAGACAATAATTTCCCCAATAAATGTTCCATAGCAAAGGAAAGCTTTGTAAAGCAAATATCTTTTATAGTTAGGATTCGTGCTTAACCGACGGATACTTTATGCTTTATTCTGTTCATTTAATAATGTCTTTTTTAGTTCCTATATCAAATGAATAGTTTTATGGTATTTTCAAAGCTTCTTTCCTTTTTAAAGGAAAATTTCTTAATATGCAGATTTTAAATGTTTTTTTCTTCTTCTCAATTCTGTTTTTTTTAGTGAATCTGTTAAATGCTTTCAATCAATTTTCAAATATCTTATTCGTTTGTATGGATACTGTCAATCTTGTTTTTAAACAAAAAAAGTTATCTTATTTCCCCAAAAATCTTTCAGATATTAAGGGTACATTTGTAGTTTTTATAATTTACAAAAAAAAATCCCCTGAAACTTCTGCAATTTGCAATAATATTCAAATATATTCATAATTTAATTCAACTGCAAATGTATTATCCCTTCTGCTTAATGCTAGGATTTAAAAAAAATACTTTTACATTTCTGAAATCTTAAAAATATTAACCTTTGACATCATAAAATGATTAAATTATTTATCAATGTATAATTTGTCATTAAAATCCTTTTTTTTATATTTTTGCACATGTGAAAAAGTTGGGTAAGGGATTTGTTTTCTTAGATATCTTTCATCAACATAATTAATTTAAACTGTTATAAAGAAAGATATTGGCATTAAGCATTTAATAAATTAAATTTAATAAACTTATTTGTCCGCCCGTTTACATAAACCTAAACATTATTAAAATCTTTACATCCTTCTAAAGCTAGTTGATGGTTTTTCAAAGTTTACAAACATTGATTGCCTAAAATTTCGAATATAGCAAATCTGTGAATTATTGACTACTTATGGATATAATTGTCCTAGTTTATTATTATACTTCTCAACTCATGATGATGCTTGAGTGTAGTAGCAGATTTTATTTACATGTATAGTATGTATAAAAATGTATAAAAACTTGTTATAAAAAGCCTCTTAAAGTTAAAATTTGTTTCCTACAGATTAATGTAGATATACACAAAAATACGTCCACAGGGTGTATTGGAAATAAAGGCAATAAAAAAGATTTGTTCATAAATTTATTTAGCAAATTCCTGTAGCAACGCAAATCCAAGGGTTTAATAAAAGGTAACAATTTTGAGTCTCAACTTTGCAATGTCTGATATTTTAATTTTTTCCCTTTTTTATTCACATTTTCAGATTTATTATAATTAAACTAAAATTTACGAAGCTTATAAAATTTTAACACTTTAAACTTACAACAATTGAGCTATCACCCTGTAAGATGTATAAAAGTTAACCTTTTTATTTGAATCCAGGCTTCCTAAGCTAATCTATGTTTTTGACAAACTACTCAAAACACTTTTATTTTACACAATTTTCTTAGAAGCGATTTACAGAAAAAGGGCCTTGGATTTATGAAAAACATTTTACCGATATTTAGAGGGCTGTAATTTTTAAAAATATGAAAGTATAATTAAATCAAATTGTGGTAGTAGACAAAATTGTTATCAACGTAACTGGACAACGTGTCTTAAAAATCAGCCATTTTTAGGGGTTTTCTTTCCCACTTCTCCACTCATCTCCTTTATTTTTGTTATGTGACATGGCTGATTTTTGAGACACTTTGTCCAGTTACTTATCAACCATTTGTTTGGTTATTTACATATAGCATTATCTTTGTTTGCCTATCCCTCTCCTGCGCGACGTCGAGAGTCTTTGACGCACATTTTTGCGTTTTGGAACATAAAAAAAGATTATATTTGATCTTTTTAAAAAAATAATATCTTAAAAACAAGGTCAAATGAGTCCAAAGACAGGGACAGATTACAAAATTTCACGTAGTAAGAATATTTATCTCCCTTATTCTTTAGTTTTAAGTCATTATATTAATTATTAAAACACAGCAGACAATGTTTAAGTAAGTATAAATGAGTTTACTCAATCAATTATTTTCCTTGAATGTGTGTGCCCTGTTTATCCACATCTACAACCTAAGCATTAAATTTACAGAAACCCCTAAAAAAGTGTATGTCACTATTTGCCTAAATGAATGTTTAGATTTTTACATTTGTCTGGAAATCAATTTGTATTTACTTAAGCATTGTGTGTATGTGTCCTTCTCTTTAGTGGCCCTTAGCAGGTTTTAAGCTATTTTTGTAAGATAAGAGGAAAAGTCATTTTTATAGGTATTTGGACCTTGAACAAAAACACTTTTTTTATTTTAAATATTTTTTTAATTGTTATATTTAAGAATATTAAATCCTTTCTTGTCCTTCTCTCTAATTTGTTTATCAAAATTCCCTTACATAAAAAAGTATTTTGACAAAATGTGTAAAAATTCTTTGCGGATTTAGAGCTTTATATTTAATGTTTTTAATTTGTTTGTGCGGTCTCAAATTTATTCAAGAGTAAACTATTCTACAGGCTATTACCCCAGATTTTGGGCAGCGTAGCTGATCTTCAAATCTGTATCTTTTCGGTAACTTAAACATTTGAAAAAAAATTTGGTAGGTTCTCTACAAAATTGAAAACATTTTGAGAAATTATGTGTAATGAGAAGCCTGCGAATCACTAACAGTTACTTTCTAGGAATGTTATGACAAAGTCAGCCTAGTTTAATGGCATCTATATGCATCAGTTCAGGCAGCCAAAACGTTCAAAATTGGCAGTCTGTTAGCAGCTTACACTTTGCTACCAAGCACTGGAAATTATTAATAGTATAAAATGAAATAATAATCTTTTTAATGATGTAAGATAATTTTTTCTAAAATTAATTCATATGCTTATCCCCAAAAAATTCTTTAATTTTTTTGAACAAAATTATTCTTGTTCATATTATGTTCACCCTTAGAAATCCACATTTGACAAACAAGATTGCCCTCTTATCTGTTTTTCAGATAGGATAGTGTATTCTCAAAAATAAATTTGCTGATAAATATTTGTAACTAAAATAATATCCTGAAAATTTCTGCAATTAGCAATAGATTGAATAGCTGTTCTATTGTTCTACTTTATGTTATACTAGCGGCTTCGCCCCCTAGCCTCTAGGGGCTTTGGCCCAAGAGGTTTGATCAAACCAATTTTTCGTATTTTAGATTTAAAAAAAAAATATTTAAAAAAAATTTTTTTTTTTTGGGGGGGTGGGAAGTCGACCCCACTATTTTAATTTTAGTTTTAAAAAGAAATTTTTTTGTTGGGGGGGTATTTTTCATTTTAGAAAATAGTTATAAACCTTCCCGGGACTTATGAAAAGCTACCCTGTAAATGAGAACCCTTCGCTACAAACAGACAGACAAACAGATAGGCAAACAAACAGACAGACATCGTTCTACGCCAGCAGCTACGCCACTAAACGATGCTTTTTATTTTTTCAGATTTTTTGCGATTTTTCCTGTGAGGGTGGTATTACCCTTACCCCAAATAGCTGTAAACTTTCCCAGTACCTATGAGAAGCTACACTGTAAAGAATAACTATATCGGTTCAGTGGTTAGCGAGATCTTTTGGTACAGACAGACAGATAGAGAACCTTTACTTTATAGAAGGATATTTAGACGGTGTAGCATTACTTTTTAGTAAATAGGTAATATTATGTAAATATAGGTATACATACATAGGTGCTTTCTATCTAACTAATATATTTCTTAGTTTTAAACCTTTCCTTTCAATACATTTAAGATTCTGAATATATTTTTTAATTAAATATAAATTTTGATAGAATTGTTTTAGCATGCAAATAATAAATATTAATGAAAATATTTGCAGAAAGATATTAGAGCGCTGAAATTTAAAAAGCTCCTTTGGGAATACCTGGCCTAATTTTCATAAAAAACAAGGAGAAAAAATTACATACCTAGATAGTAATTGTAAGACAAACGAAAGCTAAAATGGAAAACAAAAAATGCAACCAATAGAAAAAGAAAACAGTATACTATGCTTTGATGACTAGTTTAAAGTTTAAAATTTTATGGCAAAATAGGGAAATAAATTGAGGTTATAGAGTAGGGAAAGATAACACTTATACATAAGCTGCGCTTTTCTAAATACCAAGGTTTTAATTGTTGAAATATTTATTAGACTGTTGCTAAATTTAATCACCTAGTAAATCTTTGCAAACTAAACTTTCATCTGTAGATAAACAATTAGAAAAACAGGGTATCCTCTTAAACTTTGATATTGTTATTATATCGGAAAAGTACTAGTTACTGGTAACTAACGATTGCTTTCGCTCGTCGTTGAGGTGATGGATGGGTGATGGCAACATTGTAATGCACAGTTAGGACTTCCCGGAAATAGTCGTGCAATCAAAGATTATAGTACCTTTAAACCTAATAAAAAAGTTGTTCCTTCGTTGTTATCAACCCCTATGATAGGAGGTATCATCATTACCAGAAAATTGCTACATTACTAAATTCCCCAATTTAGTTATCTTAACATAGAAAATAGGTAGGTTTTAAGCTACATTCGAATACAGATCCCATATATTCTAGGGTCAAATAATTAAATTAAAATCGATTGGTTTGATTAACGGGCGCGCCGTTATAATATTGCTAAAGAATATACATATGAGTTTGTCCGTAAGTCGTAAATTTATGTTCATTAGGCCGTTGGCAAAATTAAATGAGCAGTTGGCAAAGAATGTCGACTGTGATCTTTTTCATTAACAAATATTTTCTTCAAATTGTCTTGCTAATCAACTTCTTTTTTTTATAAAAAATGATCTTAAATATATTATATTATTTGCGTATTTGAATATATAGACTAAGTAATGTAGCATACATGTAGCATAGCTTGGCTAATCGTTATGCCAATTATGAAGCACAAATACAAATTTCTTATGCTAGCCAGGATGGAATAGGTATTCTAAATTACAAATAGTCAAACTTATTTTATTAAACGTTCAGTAAACTTCTAAGTTTAAGGTCTTTGCTAAAGAAGAGTCAAACGATTAGGAATTAAAAAGACTTCTATTGCCGAAACGCCAGACGCATTTCAACAGAGAGAAAAGGTAAGACTGCATATAAAACTGGAAAAATTATGAAAGGTTTCCAATCTAAAGGTTGCTTATCTAATTGGAGATGCTTTTCAGATATATGACAGAAAAGGTGACACTGGCTTAAGTGATTTACGTAATCAACAGCACTTTCGCTTTTTCATAATTATAATCCTTGTTTCTAATACTTGTATTTAATTGTATGATCAAGTTTTTGCTCAGGTCTTTTTCTCTTTAACAATCCAAACAATGTAACTAAATACCTCATTTAATATTTTAGCAAAATTTACTACTTAAAAAATCTATTTAATAGCTGGTGGAAAAATTGTATGGCTCATGAAGTACAAAATGATCAAAGAATTCGCTACAGAGTCAAGGAAACGATAAACAAAATATTCCATTGGTAAAAAAAAGAATGTTGGGTCTTATTAGCAATTTTGATGAAACGCCAATTTCTTTTTAAGATAAGCAGGACATTTACAAGGGCAACAATTTATCTTTCAACAGCATACACAGAACTATCTAGGCCATACGCTATTCCACAAAATGTCGGAGAGGGAGAGGACAATGAAGATTAAAATAATGTACAACCCTTTCTTCTTTCTAATACATGAAAATATCCAAATATTGAATTTGCAAATGATTAATTTATGATCCCTTATCCTATCTCTATTTTTCTAGTTAAATGTGTATTTAACTAAAAAGTTATTTGATAACGGGTAATGGAAGATAATCAAAGGATCTCAAACGTAGTAAACAGGTAAAAGAACCACGATTTAAAATAGAACTTTGCATTAATAATCATCATCGATTAGCTTGCACAGAAAATCAATTCTTATATTGTACGTACTTTAGAAAGTCCAGTGGATTTACTAAAAAATCATCTGAACAGACCTATCAAATTTTCCTCATGGGAACAGAAAATCTTTACACAACAAAAAATTTCTTTAATGCAATACCGTCTCGGGTGGACCGACAGAATTTTAGTTGAGTAGCATCTTTGCTTATAAAAAAACACACAATTAAAAGTAACATTTTAGTTTATTTTCTTGGCTTTCAATGTCATTTCTTATGCATCAAATATAATATTAAGAGAAAGGGTAAAAATTGTTAATCTTAACATTTGTTAAACATAATTTTTACTGCAAATATATTATCTTAAAATCGACAACATTTTAGCATTAAAATTAATTTTTCAATGCAATAACTCAATAAAGATAAAATATTAATCTTTTGTGAATAAACAATAGAAATGCAATTAATTACTGCCAAAATCTTCACATTTGTTATTATCAACCTGCTCTCTGTAACAAGGGTGATTATCTTCAATGGTGGTGAAAGATTTACCTGGCTAAGTTTTTTTTTGTGAGGATTCCCTTGAAGTTGTATGGGCATTTATTGTAAAATGAAAACCTGATTTAAACGGTATGTAGGTTTGTTGCCTTTTGATTAAATCTTTTAGATAGAACATGTTATAAACACATCTTAACAAACCACATGTAAAGAAGATTCGGCGCTAAAATATCCTTCTATATCATGTTGAAAAGCTATTAAATAGGCGCATGTGTGTTGGGGGCCAATTTTTCTTTATGGCAAGCAGGGAGGTAGTGGACATTATGCTGTATATGACACTAGTTCCCAAGGTTTTATCAAAGCGTTTTCTAATTCGTTGGCTTAACAATGTTGAGGACTTTTATTGACTTTTTGATTGGTTGGTTCATTAAGTTTAGTGTCCAAACGTTTCAACCACAAATTGTTCTTTAGAAAGAGTAATTTGGTGTTAAGATTTGTACCCCATACAACCGTAAGAAAATTTAATATGTGTCAATCTTTAAAGACATTAAGGATATTAATGTCTGCTGCTATGTTATGAAGGAATGGAGTAATGACTTGGACCCTAAACAGGGAAAATGATTCCCAACAAAGCCACATATAGATAATTGCTTCTCTATAATATGATCTTTAGTAATCATATTTTTCTACAATGAAAATGAAGTAAAATAAAAAATAAAGCAAATTTGACTGTATTGTATTTTAGAATAGTAAACTTTCTACACCACTCCTATACATCACAGTAATATATTCAAAATTTTATAAAGCTTTTTTCCTATAATTAATTAATCATTTATTTTTGCGATAAAAAGTTTTTTATATCTAATGATTTTTATGTAAAAATTTATTTGAAATAATCTATTACAATTAATTTACAAATAAAAAGAAATAGTTTTTAAAATATATATAATAGTATTAACAGCCCGAAAATTTAAAAGTACAAATTTAAAGCTTCGTTTCCAAAGAATATTGTCATCCTTGTTTAATTGATTAATTGAAATGTGTAAAAGTACGGAGAGAGGGCGACCCCCAATAGCCCAATATTAATTCATTCATTTGATGCATTTTTAATTTGGAATCAGATAATTCTCCTGTGTATGAAAATGTCGCCCACATTTCAAAACCTTTTTTAACAGTTATATTGGGCAGGAAAGGTATGTATATTATAAAAAAAATTGTGATTTCTGTTTACAATCTTGTTTTAATGTGAATTGACTGCAGGCAAGCCAAATTAGAATCTGCTGGCCTATTTGGATAAGCCCAAATGTAGCAGACATAGTGGTCAGAAGGGGGGGGGGGTAGGGGAGGTAAAAGGGGGTGTTAAACATTGAAATATCTTATTTAACGCACTTGAAAATGCATGATATAATCTCCCTTTAAACTTAGAAACAAGTTTTTTTAGATTCTTTTAAAATCTTTATTGATTTCATTTTTTAAAATGTATTCTTACCTCATGCAGATATAATTGTATGCTTATTTGTCTTTCCTGTTATATTTTTTGTCTTTTAGAAATATTGTCCTACTCCAATATAAAAATTTGCAATTGGCAAATTGAAAGCGCAAGTATAAAGGATTGATTATAGTGAAGCTGCTCTGTAAATCAACAAAACGTTATACAATAAAGATGTCATTATAATTTTTTGTAATAAGATATATTCGTATGTCTGTGTAAATAAATTTATGTTGGACATTGGACAAAGTATCGAATTCAATAGCAGGCAAAATTTAACCTTACAACGCCGTGTCAATAATACGAATCTATTTTAATGTTCATTAGCCATTTTTAGCCGTTATAAAACAGGAATATGATAATGAACTATAATTAAATCTTCCTTGCCTCAAATTCTAATTTTAAGCTTTACTTCTTCAGTAATGGCAAAACCAATTTATAAATTTTTGGAGAAAGATTTTGAAATTTCAATTGTCCACCTCTAACTCTTTTATAAATCATTGAAACACTGAATAGTTATTTGTTTAAAAATTTAATAATTACTATCATAACAGTTTTATTAAGGAAGCTATTTATGTTTTCAAAGCTTTTAAGTGGAGGTAAATTAATAATAAGATTTGCGAGGTATTTAAGGGCTTAATATAAAGTATTAGACTGGAATCCTTTTATTGTGTGCCAATATATATTTATCTTTTATGGATAAAAGATAAATAAATAGGCTTCTAATGGAAAGAAATAAATAGTGTTAGAAGGGATCGTAAGGGACAAGACAATGGACGAGAATTTGTATGCATCCTCAATGATGAAAAGCAAAATCTTTAGATATATATTATCAAATGACCGACCAATCAAAATTCGTTAAATGTACCTACAGTTTTTGAGCCAACGAATAAGATAACATGGTTATAAAACTTTATATACAAGTATAATGTCCCCTCCCACTCTGTAAAGAGCTCCGTTTATTGATTATTCAAGGCCTGAATATAGTGTGGGTAACGAGCCGTTTTGCTACAATATTTAGTTTTAGAAGATTATTTCTATCTATTTATCCCATGGCTTTTTGCAAGGCCTGATATATGAAAGCCAAGTTCTTATGTTTGATTTAATCTTGCCAGGATAGAGATTAAAGAATAGTTGGACAGTTGGCATTACCCAGTTAAGATAAGGACCAAAGCTGAAATCACATAAATTTACCCTTAATTCTTAAGTACAAGTGGCTTTGCAACCAAAAAAGTCACATAATAAATGATATTAAGATATATCTTTCTACACTTAGATATACCTATGTTTAAAAAATCTAAGGTTGACCTTTATTAATATAGTATTTTACATCTTTTGTTGTTGATAATTTTCAATCAATGGGTAGGAATTCTGCATAAATGTCACTTGTGATCTCCAAAACAGAAGAAAATAAACATTAGTAAAATTTTGCAAGACAAAGATAAAGCTTATCTAAAAAGCACTTACTAAAAAATAATATTTTATGCTCCTCAAACTTAAAATGGACGCCTAAACATAAATCTGCTAAAAAACCCGCGAAAAAGAAGCATACAACACCATCTGATGTATACCAAACCGTTTGCAATTTACCTAAATTGGCCCCTTAAGCCAGGGACACGGAAGTTAATTATAAAAAAGAATTAAAATTGAAAGCGTTAATTTATCTAAAGAAAGTCATATGCAAGATTATTAATTATTATTGAGATAGAAAGTAGTGTTTTCAGAACAATATTAATATCAGTGAAATTTAAAAGGAATAAACATAAACTAGCAGAAAAGTTAATGGTAAAAAATGGTTAGTAACTAAAAGAAAAGTACTTATGATTGTATCTTGTTTTATATTTAAGTAATTTCAAAGACTACGTGTTCCCTGTTTGCATTTCTCTCATTTCAGTTTTTTAATCTTTCATTTTGTTCATTTAACTTAGAGCAAAGTAAAAACGAGGATGATAATATCTATCAAATTAATTTACAAATCTCTGTAGTAAGAAGAATAGAGTAATAAGTCATTTTATATCCGGGTTATATGGTGTATTCTAAAAAATATTAAAAAACTGACTTTATTGTAAAATAATCAAAATGCAAAATACTTGAAATTCGATGTGACATAAAGACGAACATTCGAATTTTAAAACAATTCTTACTTTCAAGAGTTCAACTTATTAAGTAAAAGTTACTAGAGCTACCCGTCATTGTTTACGGCAAGACTGACACCTCTTTAATATTGAAAAGTGTTCGCTGCAAAAGAAACGTTGGAAAGAAACTAAAAGCTTCTAAAATTTGGTGTAAATTTCACACCACAAACCTTTTTTTTGATGAATTTTAGGCAAAAATTAG
>LS055787.1:0-14013 GCA_900241095.1 Acartia tonsa | reverse complement strand
GATGAAGCTCTATCTATAGAGCCGTCGCATAACACATTTAATGGTTATTCGCGACATGAGCGCTCATTAAATTTTTTACAAGTATTCAAAACAATTTATCTTAATTGATTTTCTTCACAGATTTAAATTTTTTTAATTATCTCTGCATAGTTAATAAATTGTTTAGGGAGGGAAGAGACATTAGAATGTAATTACACTGGTTCCCAAAGTTTTGTGTTCACGTTGTCTTATTCGTTGACTCAAAAACTTTGGATCCTTCAATTAGACTTTGATTCGTTTGTCCAAACTGGTGTGTCAAAAATTTTAACAAATAATTTGAATCTACGGAAGTAAAAATTTTGTTTAACGTCATTGGGAATTTATGTGAATTTACCTTTGTATTATTAATCTGTGTAAAGAAGCATTTACATTCTATAAAGACAAACATAGCGTCAGTCTGTCCGTCCGTTTTCACTGAAAGACCTTATCATCTCTTTTAGCGTGTTATAATTGTCCGATCGATTTAAAACTGATATAATTATACCGTTCATTTGACTTTTATGAATAAAAAATAATATCATAATAACTAAGTTAAAAATATAAAATGTCTTTATAAAGCATCATGTACATATTTATAAAATTATAATATAAACGTCTAGATAATCTTTAAAAAGTTTTAATTGACCTGTTATTCTATAATTTTAAGTTCTTTTAATTGTTTGACCATAAGATTTGTTGAGCTTTTATGGATGTTGTAATCCTTGCTTTTGTATGAAGTATATATGTTTGCTATTTTCTTATTTATATATTCATCATTATTAAAATGTCAAATTCTTAGGCATTAAGGTTCAATGGGGGGAGAAAATGGGAGGGAAAAGCATGACAGATTGGGGTACGGAGGAGGGGGGAGGGGGCTTTCAGAGAGGCGTGAAAATTCATTTTTCATATTCAATTTTAGATTTGAATAGCTTTTAGCTTTTTAAAAGTAATAGAAAGTTTTTTTTGCCTAAATTTAAATAAAAATGGACAAATAAGTTTATCCTATGTCTGTAGGTATGTCTGTGTATTTGTGTTTTCTATTACCAATTTTAGCAATTTATCTTATTTGTTGGTTACAAAACTTGAAATTTGATTGGTTGGTTTCAAACTAGCAATGTTCAAACTCTTCAACTAATAATTTTGATTTACTGAAGTGGTAATATTGTTTATTATACTATTAATAGAATAGATATCCTATAGTTTCTTATACTTTAAATTTGACTTTCAAAGGCATCTAAAATAATTTATTTTATTTTTATTTTTAAGTAATTAAGTTGCCCAATTTTTGAAGTTAAGTAAAATCATATCTGATATAATTATCCAATTTTTTCTTTTCTTATATGAGGAAACTATTTTATTTTGAAATATATTTATGATTGATCAATATTTCAATTTCACAGTAACTATATTTAACAAACTAATAATATCCTTTAATCTATAGTACAAAGTAGAACGATGTCAGTCTGTCTGTTTGTTTGTACCGAAGGATCTCGCTAACCGCTGAACTGATAAGATTCTCTCAAACAGGGTAGCTTCGCATAGGTCCCGGAAAGGTTTTTTTTAACTATTTTGGGAGAGGGTGCCACCACCACCCCAAGAGAAATCACCCCTAACACACATATCCTTCTACTTTTGTATACAAAATAAAAATAAATCCAAGACGGTCCTTTAAAATTAGCCTATATATTGACCTTTTTGCGTGAGATGAAATTAAAAAGAAAGTACTTTCTTTCAAGGTGCCTATCGAGCACGGAAATCCCCCTTCTACTTATTTTTAAAATAATTTGAAAAATATTTATGGGGGGGGGGGTTAGTTTTATACCAGCCAAATCCCTGAAGTGCCCTTACCCTGCGGGACAATCAAGCACCCAATATCATCTGAACTGAGTTTACCTAAAGTAATAAACAAACAAATAAAAACTCTTCCCAACCCCTTCCTTATTTTCAAATATGTCAAATTTGGTGGGGTTCTGAAGTCGACTAGGCAATTTGAGGGAAACCACCAAAAAAGAAAATTAGGTAGCGATTCATAGATTAGGGATATATTTTTCAATTTATGAATTTTTAGCAGGGAGGTAGGGGACAATGGACACTGTTGCCCTAAGTTATGAACCACGTTATCCTATTCGTTGCCTCAAAAATTTGGATACTTTTATTAAATTTTTGATAGTTGGTTACATACTAGTAGTGTTCAAACTTTTCAACTAATAGTTTCAATCTATAGAAGGTGTTATTTTGTATCATCATTGGAGGTGAAAATAATTTAATCGTCCATTGTCTTATGTCTAAAGATCCCTGATTTGTAGGCAAAGTTTGCTAAGGTTAGGTAATTACAAACCTTCTCTGGACCTGTAGGAAGCTACACTGTAAAGTAGAATAATATAGTACTTTTATATAAGGATTAATAAACTTGTACTTAGCAATAGATATAAATAACAACTTATTAATATGTGTATAATTTTTTCAGATAAAAAATGAAAATTAAAGTCAATCAGGGACAGTGGTTTGATTTGACAGTTGCAGGTTGAAATTGCGTTAATTTTTAGAGGAAAAAAATGTTGTAAGCAACGTTGTTATACAAATCATGTATGTATAGTATGTCTTTATATTTGTTTGCATTACTTTCCTTTTTTAGTAGCGAAGCTTTTCTATAGTCGATTTTAGTCTGTCCCTCCTTCCGTCTGTATATGGTGGAACAGCTGAGATTTTTGTATATGATTTTCTTGGTCCAACGGTCTGTCGGTCATGCCTAATAAATAAATAGATTTATTTTTAGAAAATATGATTTTTGTGCTTCGCTACTTATGGATGTTGTCATCCATGCATGTTAATCTGAAAATACATTTTATTTTTGTGCTAATGACTCTGATACAAAATAGATGGATATGGTTTTCATTTAGATTTTTGGCATGCACAGATATCTAATTTTATACCCTAGGTAGCTAGCAGTCGGTTATCCAGGGATCTCAAGGGATAAGACAATGGACGAGGAATTATTGTACATCTCAACTAATGAATATCAAAATACCACTTCTGTAGATATTATTGGTTCAAAGGTTTGGGCACTACAAATTAGGAACTAATCAATTAAAATTCAATCAAAGCACTCGAAGTTTTAGAGCCATTGAATAAGATAACGTGGTTATAAAACTTTAGGTAACAATGTAATTTTCAGTCCAATGTTCCCTCCCTCCTTGCAGATATCTAATTTAGCTTAGAAAATTTTAATTTTAGAACAAGAAAGAATGTGTACTGTGCATTAGTAGTGAGTTATTTTATAATCTTAAGTGTAAAAAATTTAATAAAGACTACTTTTTACATTCCCGTCCATTTTAAATGAGACATGTCCCCTAGTACGTTAGTCGGTGTACCTATAAACCTCGACCTATTTAACTTATTCTAATAATACAATCTACACTTTTATTGATGTAACATCATCGCCAAAGATTTTATTAATTTCCTTGGACCTTTAGCTTAATTGATAAAGGGACTGAATTCCAGGCGCCCTTGTAAACTGATTACGATTTTAGGGGGAAAATACTAAATTCCGCTTTAAAGGTATATAAATAAAATTTTCTATTTTATTAACATTTCAAGAAATTTTAAATGTACTTAACTTTGTATGTCTGCAGTATGTTTGTACGTCCTATGTATTTTTTATTTGATTTCAACGAGGTATAAGGAAACATCGTAATTTCATAACTAAAAAGCATGAGGAAAAAATAACTTAACATAAAAAAATATTAATTTAAATTGCTTGAAGAAAAAAAATGTTAAAATTTGAATTAGTGCATTAATTGTTAATATCATTTTAAAGTAATTTAATGCTAATTATCTAATTATTAACCCTTCCCAACACAATACATTATTAATGGCGAGCAACTGTATAACTTGCAGAGATCTTAAGGGATAAGACAATGAACGATGTACATTTCCAATGATGATTTAAAAAATTACCATTTCTTTAGATAAAACTTTCAAATTAAATAGTTGGAATACTACTAGTTTGGAACTAACTAACCACAATAAAATAAAAGAACCCAAAGCGTTTGTGCCAACAAGTAAGATAACGTGATTATAATACTTTGGGTACAAGTATAATTTTAATTCCAAATATCCCCCTTCCCCTTAAATACTGATTAAAATTTTCCTTCTGAATATTCATTATTTATGCTGGTAGCTACACATACATTTTACTATCATCTTCAAGGAGGGAGGGGACATTAGACTGGAAATCTTACTGCTTCCACAGTTTTAGAGGTACGATATCTTATTCGCTGTCTTGAAACTTTTTAGAACAAAATCTTCAGTTTTGAACTACCGCCAATAATCTTGAATTACAGAAGGGGTAGTTTTGTTTATCTTTACCGGGGTTGTACAATAATTTACCGTCCATTGTCTTATCCATGAAAATCCTAGATGTTCAGACATTAAGGCTTCCGAAGTTTCTTTTATATTTTCAAACTGTTATTTGTGGGGGTAAAGGGTTGCCCACTTTTCAACTTTAAAACTCCTTAATTTACCTCTTTCCCCTCTCTTCCAAAAAAAGGCCTGGACGTACTTGTTCCTGATAATGAGATTATGACCTTAAAAGTATAATTAATACTATAGTAATGCCGTACTTAATAGTAAAGTTTTATTCAAAAATATTGAATTTTATTTATTCCTTATGAATACTTAAACATATAAATGAATTCCAGGGAGCACGAAACTTCAAAGATTTCAAAATGAAGTGTCTTTCAAATTGAAAAGATATAGCGTTAAAAGAATTTTGATATTTTACTACGCAAAAAAACGGAATAAAAATTAATTTACATGAATTTGAAAATATTGGAATGGTCGGAATGCATACAAGGAAATTTAAAGAGCATTTGCTTATATCAAGAATAGATAATCACATTTCCCCCAAAGCGTTATGGACTGTCGGACAGACAATGGGAAATATTAAGTAGCTTCGCTTCTAAAAAGCACATAGAAAGAAATTACTGCGCTGATTCTGTATTTTCAATCAACTATACTTGACTAACTGTTTGACAAACGCGCGACTGTAAATTTTCCTACTTTACTATAAAATAATTTGATCGGGTCATGACAATTTTTGATTGATCTGAAAGCTTCTTGTGACTTAAATTTATCCATGAATCTTTAAGGGATAAGAAAATGGACGATAAATATATATACATTCCCAGCGATGATAAACAAAATTACTCTTTATGTTTATCAAAATTGAACACTACTAATATTGAACCATACAATCAATAAAGGTACACAAAGTGATTAAGCCAACGAAGAGGATCACGAAATTATGAAACTTTGGGTACAAGCATAATTTATACTCCAAAGTCCCCTCCATCCCTGACAATACCCAAATATTTAAAAGTTTTTCATTACCTGCTGCATATTATCATTCACATTGTGTTTCATAATTGCAAAAAGATACAATCGCAAAATATTGATGACTAATGATGAGAATGTATATGTGAAAGGAAAATCTGTGCTGTTGTAATAATATAATTGTTATCATGTATCTTTCATTCATCTTTCCCTGTAACCTTGATTACGAACAAAACAATAGTTGAAAGAATTTTATTCTGGAAATTTATTAATTTTAGTTCAATTGTGTTATGTTTAACTTTCTAGCGCATTTTTTTCGTTTTTAAGCTGAACTGTAAATCAAATTTATATGCTTTTATACTATGAAATTGTTGCAAGAATACGAAGGTATGTGAGCATTACATACCTGCAGACAAAAGACAAATAGACCGACTAATATAACTTTCAGAGTAGCTACGCATATAAAAATATTGAATTTTCTAGAAGAATTGCATCTCAAGCAGGGAGAAAGGGATTCAACATTGATTAAACTGATACCCAAAGTTTTATCAACAAATTATCTTTTTTGTTTAATTTAATTCATTTCATGTCCGTTGTCTTATCCCATATTATCCCTGGATTATATTCGTAGCTATCCTCCCATAATCCAACAAAGATAAAGGGAAAATTTAAATAAATTTTTTCTTTTAAGCTATTTAAATATCCTAATGCCTATGAAAGGTATATTTTAGGGATCTTAAAGGAAAAGAAAATATACATCCCCAATTATGATAAATAGATTTATGCCTTATGTAAATAAGTTGATAAGTTAGACACAACTAGTAAAGAACTAACCAATCAAAAACTAATGAAGGTAGCCAAAGTTTTTGAGCAAACAAATAAGATTACACAGTTAACAACTTTGAGTACCAGTGAAACATACAGTCCAATGTTCCCTCTCTACCTAAATTTTTTGCACAACTTTTAAGACATCTGTGTTTTCCTTTCTCTTCTAATATGAAGCACTTAACCATTAAACCTTTTCTCCTTACATTATTTTTTTCCGCAACTTTCTTCTTATTTCCAGTAAAGACCCCCCCCCCACACCTTACCCAGAAAATTTAGAAGTTATATGTTAAGGTTATTTTAAGTTAAGTTCAATAAACTTTGTAGTCGTATTAGAGAAGGGAGGGAGGGAGGGGGGGGGGTTATAAACCAGTATCTAATAAAAAAGATTCTACCTTTTTTTTCTGTAAATTGAATTAAATTAAATTTATATGCATAATAAACTAAACATGTATCGGTGCAGCTTCTGAATTATTTTTGGAGCTTTGCCAATCTAAAAGTGCCTGGTGTCGGTTGGTTTGCCTGTGGCGTCAATAGGATTAGAAGGAGAAGAGGGTTTTTAAAGAAGAAAGTTGATAATACAAAAAATTTAATTGCAAAGAAAATTGATTACTAAAACGTATTAACTAACACAATACACATTACAAATTTACAAAGTTTACTAGTTTATTCCACATTAACTCTTGTTTATTTATATATGAATATTTTAATTGATTTTTTGTTTGATAATGCAATTTACTTTTTTTGGCTCGGTTTACTTAGTTAAACATTGAACAAGGGTAACAACAATTATAAGTAACAAATCACAAATTAAGATAAAAATTAAGAAGAGCAAAAAGAAATTACTGTAGCATGCAGCAACCGAGAATATAGCATATATTCTTAGAACGGACAGACAGACAGACAGATAAGTTAGATAACTGCACTTCTCAAAATGAAAACATGGAAAAATTTTGATATGAAGGATAAGGGTTTCTTAAAAGTTTTAACAGGGTGGGAGTAATTATTGGACTGTAAATTAGCATAGGACTCAAATTTTTATAATCAAGTTATCTTTTTTTTGGGCTAAAGAACATTGAGTATTTAAATTAAAATTTGGTTAATTACAAAGTTGTTGTGTCCAAACTTTATAACCAATAATTTCAATTTACATAGGTTGTAATTTTGTTTATCATCATTTAGGATATATATTAATTTATTGTGTATTGTCTTATCCCTTAAGATGCCTACTCTTAAGCATATTAAGATCAAATATTAAAATATGGATAACAAGATATATTTAGTTATTTTGGCCAAATGTAACTGTATAATGTAAGAGAATAAATAAAAAAATAGGAAAATGAAGTTTATAAATACAAGTTAAATGATTTTCACATATAATTATACCTATATTGATATAGATAAAAAATAGAGAAAAGGGATAGTTTTTCAGAAATTTAATTCATGTAACTTTTGTGCATTTCTTAGCAGGAATCTGAGAGGATAAAACAATGGACGGTAAATTTATATACAATCCCAAGGATGATAAACAAAATTAGAACTTCTGTATATTAATGATGTAGGTTATAAAGTTTTTGAGCAAACGAATAAGATAATGCAGTACAAAAACCTCCCTTTTTTGTATTTTTTAAGAATGAAATTCAAACAATCATGCTCTTTTACCAGTTTCTCTTGTTTTGAACCTATTTTCGCAAATCTATCTAGATGAATGACATTCTCTTTTCTAATAAATGACACGTAAAAAATGTCCACAAGCCATTATATATGATTACATAATAAATACATCAATTTATAAAATATATAAATTTCACTATAGGCCCAATAGCAATTTTAATCATCATAATTTTAACCATCGGTTACAACCCTAGAGGACTCTAGGGCCAATTTAGAGGGTGGATAAGTTGACCCTCCACTTAGTTTAATTAGTATTGGGGGTGTTGTGTTTTGTTCAGAGTAATTTTTCTTGGTAACTTGGCATACCCTCCTACATAATTCTTGTAAAATTTATATGGACTTAATAGAAGCTTGTCGTTAAATAAGAACAATATCTGTCCAGCGAGATCCTAACCTACAGACAAAAACACTTATAGACAGACAAACAGATATAAATCCTGTTATTTTAAAGTAAGGATTATTGGAACCTTTATAATAAAGGCCTGAAGTGAAATTTATATTTTCCCTAAGAGCCAATCATTATCTCCATGTGAGTATCATTAATTTTCAAAAATAATTTACTTTGAAATTTCTCCCTTTAGATAAACTTGCGTAATAAATCCACTGAAACGGAATATCTATCTATTTAGGAAATTAAAAGGATTTTAGGGAACCTTTTAAGGGTTCTGGATATGTTTTAGGCTATTTTTTAGGGATAACAAATAACTCAATTCCGTTTCTTTCATATAACTTTGTAATTATGAAAGGCTAAGGTGAACCTAGACTAGCCTAGATAATCTTCTTGGATTTGACCCAATAAATGTAAACCTAAATTCTCTAAATGTTAGTAGTGCCACCACTTAAAAATAATATTAGTTTAACAAAATTTTAAAATAAATGCATTGTTTGCAAAATTAGTTTAATTCATTGTTATTATTTTTCATTAAACAACCAATTAAACTGTTCTTAGACGAAACTTAATTAATCATTTTTAGAAGCAAAGCTACTCTGCAATTTTCATGCTTTAATTGGACTATATGGCATTATATAAAAGTGCTCATGGCTAACATAATCAACACATTTTGAATAAAAAATACTGATGTGATATAATAATATAAATTTCAAGTTTTTAAAACTTATCATCTTAGTTAATATATAGCTGTAAATATCTTAAAATAATAATTCAACACTGTAAAAAATAAACTTTTATTTGTTAAATGATATATTTGGTAAAAGTTTTACCTCACTGTTTTAGCAATCATCATGAAAAGTTTGAAATTTATAGAAAAATTCTAAAAGGCCTAACTAACTATAAATGCTAAATGCCCCTACGGACGGACGTCAAACAGAACCTAATCATGTAAAAGCTCTGCTTTTAACAATAATTTGGAAACAATTTTAAGGGTGTATTTAAAAAGTATAAGATAAACGCGTATTTTAACCATTTATCATTAAAGGTCTGCTGAATTTTTTAAACAATTTAATTTGTCAGGTTCACCGAGGCAGAAAATTGACTTTTAGTTATATTTTAGTACATTTTTTATATCTTACGACACTTTCAGTTTGGGTTGATTTAAAGATTAGTAAGTGATGCAAAAACAAGAAAAATGCCATTTCAAACATTGGATAACCACCCTCCCCCCTCAACCACCCCTGACTTTTTGTAAAAATAAGGAAAAGTTTTTCTTTTGTTTGTTTATTACTTTAGGCTAGGTTAAAGATCGGATTTTTTGTGTGTACTTGGTTAGGCCACCGCATGTATAAACAACCTAAACCCCATTGTAAGAAAAATGAAAAAAATGGGAGAGGGGGAACACCATCAGTTTCGAAAGGATTAGTAAACTATAACACAGTATATTGTGGAATAACTGGAAAAATAAAAACAGCGTAGATGCTGCACGGCAAATAAATTGAAAAAGAGGGTCAATGGATAATGATATAGAATACGTGGATGACACTGATGATATGCTACTTCCAGCTGGATAATATAACTGATGATATGCTACTTCCAGCTGGATAATATAACGATGCCCTACTTTAAATCACTTTTCTCGACCCCCTCACCTCCTACTGGAGACTTTAACCGACCAATAAATGAGGCCAATCTTAGCAACCTAAACTGACGACAAAATTTCAGATTATCCATGTATTCTATATCAACTACAGAGTCGTATTTATGTAAGGATCTAGTCTTTAGTAAGTAAGTTTGAAATAATACGTCCATAAATATCTATTGAAATTAAAAATGAGAAAAGAGATCGGATAACGTAATATTTAATTTTAAAAAGTAATTTCATAAAAGTAGTAAATTTAAAAGAAATTGAAAAAAATCCAAGAGAAATTTTTCCTTTTTATACACTTTTAGTATAATTATGATTTATATATTTTTTAAAAAAGTTTTCTCTTACTAATAATTAGAATACTTATTTTTGAAAATATATGTAATTGTAGGAAAGGGATGAATATTATAAAAAAACTTAAAAATATTTTCAAGAATATGAAAAAAGTAGTAATTCAAAAATTATGGGAGGACTGAAAGGTACCCAAATTTGTTAACCACGTCCTCTCATTCATTGTCTTAAAACCTTTGTTTGTTAGTTTTAACTTTTTAACCAATTATTTTAATCTACAGAAAGACAACTTTTATTTATTTAATCATTGGGGATGTACACCAAGGCAGTAAATTGAGGTAATGTTTCTAATACTATCAACATTTTCTGATAGTAGTGTAAACAATAACATTTTTACACGCACTAGCAAGTTTTAACGTTTCCTTTGAAGGTAATTAGGTTTTCACTGTTTTTTTCTTCAAGTTTTTTAAAAATTCCTTTCAACTCAAAATCATTGAGGAAAAAAAATCCTCCAATAATTATTGGAGGATTCATTAATAATCATCCAATAACTTTAATGGATTATGGATACCTTTCTAGTTCTCTGTGAAAAAATGACTTTTTTTCAGAGAAACTTGGTGTATGTTCTAGAAAAATGATGAAAGTCTGTAAATCACTTATCCATATCGACACAGGAATTTTTTGGCGCAAAACGAAATTATTTATTATTTAACTGTGGTATTTATCAGGAATGCAGTGATATGCCACTGGTAATCAAATAAAATTTCTAAAAGACATGACAACTTAAAGCGAGACTCAACAATTTATAGGGTAGAACAAAAAAAGCTTTAGACATTTACATTTTAAAAGTGTTTAATTGTCTTGGAAATCCTAGATGTGTACAAACTTCCTGATAATGGTCTATTGTTACAGGAATCTTAAAGAATGTTGAAATTAATAGGGCGATTCTAACATACCGAAATTTATGAAACTATTTCAGTTATTTTTCAAAAAGTGTATATTTACAACGCATTTTTTTTTATAAATTATCTTGTATTTACCAATCCCCGTATCCATGGTAATCAACTGATGGATGGATGGTTTAAGTTGTTAATTAGAGGGGGAATATAAAATATACACCTCTTTTATATTGTAAGTCTAATCTAAAATTAGTTTTATTGCTTACTATTTTAATGTTATGCTAATTACTTGACACTTAGGGGCTCTGTATTTAAAGTAGTAGTAAGTGGGCAAAATTATAACCATCCCAAGACTTCAATATAAAAAAGCCTAAATCCATCCCGGGACCAAGGTCAAGTTTTCATAAAACAGAGAATAAAATAAGTCAATGATTGAAATATTCAGCTTCAGACAATATGAAATATTATATTTTTAGGATTCGATTAGATCTTTAATGTATTTAAAGAATGTAAAACTTCATGACTTTTGTTGAAGGGATTTTTTAATTTAATAATTTTTTAAAAGTTATTTATTAAAAATTCTTTAAATGATGATGAATAAAGTGTACATCTATATATTGATATCTAGCCACCCAAACTGAGAATTTTACTTTGATAACATACTTTCAAACAGCTTTAGGCACAATTTTTTACAAGGGAGAGGGTATGTTGGACTAGATATTTATTAAACTGGTACCCAAAGTTTTGTTATTCGTTAGCTCGAAAACTTTGGGCGCTTTTATTGAATTTTGATAGGTTAGTTCCAAACTTAATGTGTCCAATTTATTTCAACCAATATGATTTTAATTTACAAAAAGGCTAACATTGTTTATCAACATTGGATTTGTATTCAACTTTTTGTCCATCCCTTTATATCCCTGGGTATATGGCAAATTATAAAATTAATTTTATCAATAACTATTCTTAGAATATATTTTTGCTTTCAGAAAGTTTTTCTTCAATTGGCGTATCCCTTTTCCCTGGACATCTTTATGATTGATGCAAAGTAAATACCCACTACTTAATAATCAATCAAGACCACAATAAAAGCATTTTTTTTTGTAGCGAAGCTTTTCTATTATTAGGGTCTGTCCGTACGTCCGTAACGAATATCTCTTATCGTTAATTAAGGCATGATAGATTTATTCTATCGATTTCAAACTTTGTATGATGATTTTTGTAACAGTGTTTTTTTTATATTTTTGGCACTATTTTTCTGTATAAAATACTTACCCGATTGATCTGATTTTTAAAGTAATGATTATTAGGACAACAAGGTACAATGTTTTAAGTTTAGAATCTCTATAATCAAGTTCTAAAAATGTATGTTTTCTGTATTAATGCAATATTGAAGAAAAAAAGTAAATTCAATATTGTTTAGATTTATAAATTAACATTCTGATTGACACATTTCAAGTGTTAATGCTCGTTTTTCAATGGATTTTAGAGCTTCGCTACTTTTGAATTTTGTGCTTGTTCATCTTCTAATGGTATAAAACCCATGTTATTTCAAATTACGCCTCTAAAGGGACCGACATACAAAGGTTTATCGTTGTTTTATTGATGGGCAAAACTTTATTATTGTGTATCTTAATTGTCCAAAAACTCTATTAATAAAAGTAGATAAATGTATTTTTGTTTAATATCTGATTCTTAAGCTTTTTAAGTACCTGAAATTAATTAAAAGTAATTTGTGTTTGTGTGTTTTGTATTTTTTAGTTTAGCATAATTATATTTCAGTTTTAAACAGAAAAAAATGGGGGGTGACTTTTTATTCTAGGATTGACTTCTCTTTGGAGGGTTGCGGTACCCTTCCCAGAAATATTTGTAAATATTACGCCTTCACTGAAAAGGAGAACCTTATAGGTCTATAAGTTAGAGAGACAGACATACATCCTGTTACTTTTATATATATATAGGATATACATACATATATTTTTAGATTTGGTATAATATGAAAGAAACCATGATATAAGTTATTTTGTTTGTTTATCTGAGTGTATCTGAAAGATGATCTCAAACTGATCATTTTCTTTTCTTAATGTGGTTTCATGGTTTACCATAGATTTTCATCATTTTGTGTAGAAAATAAGGAGGGATATGGATTTAGATTTTTTCTAAATCTTTTAACATCAAAATTATGACTAAAGCTTTAAATTTTTGCCTTTTTTCCCCACGGAAGGAACATGCATTCGTCTGTGAATTACACTTGTACCTAAAGTTCTATAACCACAATCGTTTGTCTAAAAAATTTGGGTACTTTATTAAATAATGATTAAGTCAAAACTTTTAATCCATTATTTTAAACTACAGAAGGGATAAGTTTGTTTTTAATTATTGGAGATGTTTGATTCAAGGGACTCTTTAGGAGCTATTCTAGAAATAGGGTATTATGCCCTTATTATTTCCCTGATACTCATACATATAATTGCATTTATTTAGTCTTGTTCTATACCAATATTTCTGATTTATAATTAAATGTTTTTATTTATTTTCATCTTCTGGTTTTATACATAATATATTTAAATTAGTCTAAAACATTTTTAAAATATTTAATTTTTAAAAGCAGGGTTCGGCTACCGCTCTACAAAAGGGCAGATGCCTCACATCTAAGGCCGGTTTGGTGCTTTTAAACTTTATTAAATATACGAATTTTCATATAGATGGGTTCTGAAATGTTTTTTGTTATTTAGCTATCATATCAATACTATAACACCCTCAATACGAAAAGTTTGTGTTGGTCTAATTTGTAGATACAAAATACTTTATTTTAACATATTTTAAAATAATTTTTCTTATTTTTCAGATTAGCAAAAGAAATAAAAATGTTATTGGGTATTTTATTGCTAATACCCAGCTTTACGACGGGACAAGTATCCAAATATTCTGCGTAT
>LS055786.1:0-14019 GCA_900241095.1 Acartia tonsa | reverse complement strand
GATAAAATAGGTTAGATCAATATCATTTTTACTGTTAACAATAATATTTCTATATAAATTTACATGGATGAGGAAAGTAGGGTTGGGCCGGATATCCGGTCTGGCCGGTTATCCAGCCGGATATCCGGTCTATCCGGTTATCCAGCCGGATATCCGGTCTATCCGGTCATTTTCAATATCCTGCCGGATACCGGATATCTAAACTATCCGGTTACATGATATCCGGCTGATTTTTGACGCCGAATATCCGGTTATCCGGCCGGATATCCGGTAATTTGCCGGATATCGAACGTTGGCCAGATATCCGGCCAGAACCGGCATTAGAAATCAGCCGGATATCCGGTATCCGGCCAAAAAAGTATCCGGCCCAACCCTAGTTAGTACATGATGTCACCTTAATGTTTTCCCCCAACATAATATTGGGAACAATCTTAATATACGATATTTCATTTAGAGAAATATTTGTCAGTTTTGTTTTTTTAATTTGTCTGCAAAAAAGTTTTCACTATATTTTGAATATCACTTTTTCATCTCTTTTCAATTTAGTTTCTACAGTATATAAAGTCATACTTTGATGAACCTGATAATCTGAAAAGTATTTTATTAATTAGTAAAACAAAACAAAAAGCAAGCTTATATTTATTTCACATTATTTTTTATGGTTAGCTGTGTTTGTATAAAAATCCAGGAAGGGAGGGGACGTTGGACTGTAAATTATACTTGTACTCAAAGATTTGCTAACATGTTCT
Source organism: Acartia tonsa (assembly GCA_900241095.1). Classification (NCBI taxonomy): domain Eukaryota; kingdom Metazoa; phylum Arthropoda; class Copepoda; order Calanoida; family Acartiidae; genus Acartia; species Acartia tonsa. The sequence goes on along the minus strand of LS055786.1, from coordinate 13,270 downwards.
ATCATTCGATGCATTAAAACTTTGATGACTTTTATTAAATCTTTATTGGGCTGTAATGGAATCTAGGATTGGGATAATTTTAAATGTTGAATCCATTAATTGTATTTTTAACAAGGATGACAACATCCATAAGTAGCAAAGCACAAGTAGATTTTAAGTGTATGTATTAAATTCAAGGATAGATTTATTGGAGAAAATAAACACATATTTTGTATAATAATGACTGTCAAAGTAAATTACATAAAAGATGCTCATAACAATGGGAAAAATTATTTTAATACTGATATCCAAAAAAAAAGTTTTGAAATTGGACCAAAATCACCAAAGATATGTGGAAATATGTAAAACAAATAAAAATAGCCAAAAACCTGCTAAACGGAAGTCTGACCGCCATTGTTGTTTTCTTAAAACGACAGAAAATTTAATTTTGATATCCTTAAAAAATATCCTTAAAAAATTTGGAAAATCGGACTATATACATCAGAGATATGGAAAAATAAGGGAAAAATTTATAAATAGCCAAAAACCTGCAAAAAGGCAGCCTGATCGTCATGGTTGTTTTGTTTAAACGACAGGAAATTTTATTTTGATATCTATAACTTAAAAAAATTTGGAAATTGGACTATAAACACTAAAGATATGGGGAAAAAAGTGAAAAATACAAAAATAGCCTAAAACCTGCTAAAAAGCGGTTCGACCGCCATTGATGTTTTATAGTTAATTGTGTTCGGACCTTAAACACCAAAGGTATGGAGAAAAATATTAAAAATACAAAAATAGCATAAAACCTGCTTAAAGGCAGTCTGACTGTCCTAGTTGTTTTCTTTAAACGACAGGAAATTTAGTTTTGATATCTATATCTGAAAAAATTTTGGAAATCGGACCATAAACACTAAAGATATGGAGAAAAAAGTGAAAAATACAAAAATAGCATAAAACCTGCTAAAAAGCGGTCCGACCGCCCTTGATGTTTTATAGTTAATTGTGTTCCTTAATAATGGGAATGTTGTCAAAAAATTTCAGCTGTCTATCTTTAATAGGAGCCGAGAAAATCACGTTACCCCTATTCTGTCTCATGACGGACGGACAGACGGACGGACATTGTGAATTATAGAGTAGCTTCGCTACTAATAAGAGTTATAAAAATGCCAACAAAATAAAGAGTATTTTATCAAATTGTTAGTTTGAATTTTATAAAAAAAAAACATTTTATTTTAATGAAAAATATTAAGTTCAATTTATTAAAACTAAATTTTTTCTTACAATAAGAAATAAGTATACTTGAATATTAAGAAAACGGAAAGAGACGTGTGTGAACAAAGTAAGTTATAGAATAGATCCGTAGGTAATATAATGGCCAAAGCCGATCTCGCATATTAGCCGAAAAAAATAGATCCTCATCCACATTGACTCTCCGCCTTAACGTTATAGAGGGACCGACAGCAAAGTTGAATATAGGGTAAATACTTATTTTTTAGAGAAATATGATTGAAAAAAACATTTCAAATATCAAATAGCAGCCAAGAAAATCCTATTTCCGCTGTAGCGTTACAGACTAAAGGAAAGACAGACTGACTGAGTAAAGAAGTAGCAGAGATACTCAATAATGTTTATACTCTTTTCCAGTATGGCTTCCAAACCGATTAATATCAGCTACATTTGAACCGGTTCTCAGCCATACTGAAAATCATGTATGACATCGTATTACGGACAGTTTTTTTTTAAATTTAAATGAAAATCATAAAGCAATACCCGTTTTTTAGTCCTGGCCTTCGGACCATCTGGGCTAGCAAAACTGGTTTAAATCTATGATATTTTTTATATTAATATCCGATGCGATAAACAAACATCTTTATTTGTATTTAATATGGAATAGAATATTCAATAAATTTCATGCAAATCTCCCAATGAAAATAGAACAGATATTTTTTCAATTTTTAATAGAGAAGATTTTCTAATCTATTGTGTATCCGTGCTTACGTCCTAACGGATAGCTCTGTTATTTCAGTATGTTAGAATTTTAAAAAGAAAAAAATTTAATTTGTTGAATATTAACCAGGAATACCCTGAATATTTTCGCCTTTTTTCACAAAATTTGTACATGATAAAATTTTCCCTATTAACTTATTTTTTTAATTGTTTTCTAATTGTTTCCAAAGTCGATGAGGTACAATGTTTTTTGCGAAATTTATCCATGAATTTAATTATATAAGCATCCTGTATTTTTGAGATTTTTGAGGAAGGTCTTTATAATGCCTATAAAAAATGACGCCATACAATACAAATGACCAATGATAGGTCAATACACAGACTAAATTACCAATGGCATGACAGTATACCTTTTTATTTACCAATGATAAGCCGGCTTGACGTCATTATTTATAGGCTTCTTAAGATAGATTTTGTTCAGACTGCTAAACTATTGATGTTTTTATCCTTGTTATTTGAAAACCATTACTGAAAAAATATTATTTTAGGTTGTGTAACAAAATTTTTATATTCCAAATTTATTTCAGGTATGTCAGTTGATAAGGAAAATTAATCTCCTGCCCAAAAACCGACCAAATACAATAAAATAGAATAAAAATAAATTAGAAAAAAAATAGTTTAATAGTTTTAAATATAGAATTGAATAAAAAACAGTTTTGTTAAGATTAAATATGAATTAAAAAAGAATAGGTCAAAAGTTATCTGAATTATGAATGAGATAAGATAAGCAGTTATAAGTTCTTAGGTCGTAGAAGTAAAAAAGATTAAAATGCATATAAATTATAGGTAATTTATAAATTAATTTACATAGCTTTGACTATTTAAAAATGTTTTTTAAAAAGCATATACAATTTTTAAAAATAATTATTTCCGTTTTTTTTATAATTTCTAAATTAGTAAATTAGAAATGTATAGATTATTTTACATAGCTTTGACTTTTTAAAATGTTTTTAAAAAGCATATACAATTTTTAAAATATATATTTCAGGTTTTTTAAAATTTCTAAATTAGAAAGTTTAACAAAAACACGTATTTAGTTGCTATGCATCCTCAACAATTTTTTATTTTCCTAATTGCTTCTAACCCCACTGTTGCATTGCTGTACACGCCTGCACTGCTTTAAATATTGTCTAAAGGAATGCTACGCAATACGCATCTATATAAAAAAAAATGAGAAACTTAGAGATCTATCTTGACCTTTGATGAATATTGTATAAGCAGCACAGCATAGCCCATGAACTCAATGCTGATATGATAGGAAAGTTTCACAAATATTAAATAGTTCAGAGCTGGATCTTTGAATCGTTTATAGGTGATCTAAACCTGGGCGATTCATTTCAGCGCACCATCAGATTATTAATACAAATCTTTAAATCGAAATGGCATGGGGGATTTGGCGCGGCCAGTGGCGCGGTACTGGCGCGCCAATAGTACTCAGCGAGTGGCATTGCCGGGCCAAATCAGGGTGAATCATATTTAATAAATAAATTTTTTTTTTTTAATTACTTTAATATTTTATTGCAAAACTATCGTGAAAACATTTTTATAGTCATTTTTAAAATAAATTATATATTAATGTTTTATATAAAATAACATACTGACACGGCATTTTATATAAAATACCTTACTGACACGGCTTAAGTAATAAAGTTGTACTGGCGCGGATCGATATTTTATTGAGTGTCGCAAGCAATCTAACAACACCGCGCCGAAAATCTTTTAAAAATCAATGTTTTATAGCAGTCGCTGTAGCGCACCATCAGTGCACCTACGGCTCACCTCTGAATCGCCCCGATTCAGTCCACCATCAAAACGATTTAAAGATCCAGCTCAGTATAGCTTATGGACTTGGTGCTTATATAATAGAGATGAAAATGTCCTAATAGTTTGATGAATATTGTATAGCACAGCATAGCCTATGAACTCAGTGCTAATATTATAGAGAGGATAATCCACTTATAGCTGAATAAATGTTGTATAGTAAAAAATAGCAGGGATCTAAAGGGATAAGACAATGGCCGATAAATTCATGTACATCGCCAATGATGATACATAATATTATCACCTCTCTAGAATGCAATTTGGGGTCAAAACGTTTGGATACTCCACTAAATGAACAGACCAATCAAAATTCAAAAAAAGTCCTCAGGGTTGTTAAGCAAACGAATAAGGTTTAGGGAATAGTGTAATAAACAACCCAATGTCATTGGCTAATAAATTAAGAAGAATTGTATTATAATCATGTTTTTAACTCTCTATAGTATCAATATTACTACCATAGGCTACACTGTAATAATTCGGGTTATAGATTAAAAAAGATTGCATTATAAGCATATTTATTAACTCTCTACAGTATAAATATGACGATCATAGGCTACACTGTAATACCTTCGATCATAGGTTATGAAGAATTGTATTATAATCATATGTATTATATCTTTATAGTATTAATATGACTATCATAGTCTACACTGTAATACCTTGGCTCATAGATTATGAAGAATGTATTATAACCATATGTATTAACTCTCCATAGTATCAATATGACTATCATAGTCTACACTGTAATACCTTGGCTCATAGATTATGAAGAATTGTATTATAATCATATGTATTAACATATGAAAGGATTAAGCATAAGTCTGAATAATAGATTAATAAACAAATGGATAAGGTACATAAATTTTTCTTAAGCTATAGAAAGATATTAAACATTAAAGGATCTATCAGTCAATGGTTTAGAATTGATTTTTCTGTAAAAAAGACTAATATAAAGTCGTGGTTAGCAAAAATATATGCACAATTTTTATCTCAAAATAGACTTAAACAAAGAAATAGGAAAAATAATAAATTGAATTCATTATCTTTTTGTGTATGTATATGCCTTATATTACATAAATTTTTGAAGTATTATTGAGCCTTAAACGACATATCCATATAGTTATTAGATTGTCTGTTCGACAGCACAATCAATTGTTGTAAACTGTTCAGAAATCAACAAGTTATATGAATATTGAAGGGAGGAGTTTAAAGTTATAGAAAAATTCTTTCTTCCTCTCAATAATTATTAGTAAATTTCAAATTCATATCCCTATATTTGTGATTAAATACAAATCCATGGAATTTAGTCAACAATAAAAGACAATGTTAATACAATTTTGCATATAAGCTAACTTTGCTATTTAGCGTAGCAACTGTTCAAAAGTTATTGCATAAATGCTGCGACATTTCTAATTTTTTATAATGACAGTGAAGTAACCTCATGAAATTGGCGTTCTTATATTTAATGTTTATTTCACAGTTTTTTTACATAGACTTTTATTATTTATTTGCATTAAAAAGGTTATAGATTGGATCAATAAACGATGCTTTAGATTATTTAGCAACATGTGTTTTTTTTGTTTTTTCTCTGAAAATGCTATGATATTCAAATTGTAACTTCTTTTTTTTTATTATTAATATTTGCTTATAATTGCCCTAGTTATATCTTAACATAGCTAAGTTTTAAAGTTAGTAACTTTGTATGAATGCCGATGAAAGGCACTTGCATATCCAAACAAAGCCATAAATAAGCAGGGAAGAAGGTGACATTGAATTGTTTATTACACTAGTCCCCAAAGTTTGATAACATATTTTCTTATTCGTTTGCTTAACAACGTTGGCTACTTTGATTAAGTGGTTTATTAAGTTGAGTGTCCAAACGTTTGAACAAAAATTGTAATCTTCAGAATGGATAATTTTGTGTATAATCATTGGATGTACATCAATATATCGGCTATTGTCTTATCCCTTTAGATCCCTGCTAAATAATAGAACTATTGACAGTAAGAATTTATCAACAACACTATTCTATTTCTTAACTTTATTCAATCAGTGTGTCATCTTTTCCGCAAATAGCAACAGCAAATCATAAGAATTGCAAATTATTACAGCAACATAAACTTAATGACTCTTATAATTCATTTGCATTTTTCTCTTTTTCAAAGGAGGAAATCTTTCAATTTGATTTATACCGGTTATATCGTATCGCATTATACACAATTTCCTACGAAAATGAAATAAAGATCATAGAAGTAAAACCTGCCTTAAAGGCCAAAGTCAAAAAACAGATATTTATCTTATATTTTTTCTAATTTTCTTACTTGCAGAAAACTGTCTATGAATAATACAATGCGATGAATAAATATACTGATATAACAATATTCGTAAGTGACAGACCACCCATTTCAATCAATATGTTCAATCTAACCCCTTAAATGGCTTTCTGCTTGAAGAAATTCTTACAATAAATGATTTTGTTTACAGGGAAAGAACAATTTAGGATAAATTAATCTTTTCTCTCATTCGATGATTGTCTTTGTAAATTAATATTTTTTTTATAACATTATAATTACGCATACAAAAATTCTATCATTATTTTTTCCTGATTTCATATTATTGATAAATTTACAGAAAAGAATGTATAAATTAAGTGTTAATTAATTTTATTTTCACGCAGACTAAAATACTTGAAGATACTTCATCAAAAATGATTAATTAAACAATTTTCTTTTCAACTTCCAGCTCGCAACATTTTCCACTTTAATATAAGAAACATCTAACATCATTAAATTAATTGAATTAGACTAACATTAATTATGTTTCAGATGAAAGTAACAAATTCTTATTCACTAAAAATTATCAGCCCTTGCTGCATTTTGCAGGGAAGAAGGGGATATGGGCCAGGTGACTGGTCATTACACTGGTACCCAAAGTTTTATACAACTTTATCTTATTTGTTGAATCAATATTTTTAAGTACTTTTACTGAATTTGACAATTGGAAAGTTCAAAACTATTAGTATTTAAACGTTTCAACCAATACTTTTAGTCTACAGAAGGGATAGTCTTGTTAATCCTCATTGGGGATGTATCTCAATTTTATTGTCCGTTGTCTTATACCTTATCTAGCGGCTTCGCCCCCTAGAAGCCTCGAGGAGCACTTAGGGTGAGGGAAAAGTCTTCATCGCCCAAAATTTACAATTTAAGTTTTTTTTTAAATGGAGGGGAGATAATTTTGTTTGTAAGGGTGATTTTTCTTGGGAGGGTGAATGGACATGCCCTCCCCAAAAAAAATTATAAACCTTCCCTGGACGTATAAGAAGCTTCACTGTAAAGGAGAACTATATCGGTTCGGCAGACAAAAAAAGCTTATTACTTTATATAATAGGATATCAAATCCCTGGCATTTAGGGATGTCCTAAAGAAAAATAACCGGATTCTTCGACATACAAAAGACGTTAAACTTGGCACTCACTTGCTTTTGTATGAGTGACTTTTAATCAGTATATACAAATTTGACAATTTGTGTACGGACTTAAAGAGTAGCTTTGCTACGGAAACAATTAAATGTGCAGAACTGTAATTTAAGAAAGAACTTGTAACATAAAGCTTTCAAATTAATAAGCCGTGAAAAAGATAATTTCCGTAGACAAAAAAATCTGGTTTTTAGATGAACAGATTTTTCATTAACAAGGAAGATCTTATATCGCATGGCATATTTTATTGGAATATCCATTTCAATTTTCCTTCCTTTGATAAAAACAAACGAAACTAATTATTTTTTTTAATTCATCAAAAACAAAAGATTTTATATTTAATTTATCCAAGGACTATTGTCTTGATGTACATTTCTGAATTATTTAGTGTCATATCCAGGAAGGGAGGTGACAATGGGCTGTTTATAACACAAGTCTCCAAAGTTATATAATAACGTTTTCTTATTCGTTAGCTTAATAATATTGATTGGTGGTTTTATAAAGGTTAAAAATATGTTTTAACCATTAATCGTTATATCTATAGTTATATCTTTAAGTATGTACATCAATTGATGTTTTATTCCTAAAGTCCTGCTTTTCAGGCCGCTGCAGCGTAGCTGCATCAATTCATCGTTGTTCAATCATTCCTGCTTATGTATCTCATTCTCAAATCTTTAAAACTACAAAACTATAATTGCAAGATCAAAAATCTTTTACTTTCCTTTTTTCATTTTCATTTAAAAAAAACTCCCTATAATTATTGGCTATTGTGTTTTTGTTTGCAATAATTAACACTAGGTGGATGATATGTGAGATATGAAGGCACACCAACATCAAACTTCTTTGGAAAATAAAATTTCCCCTTAGTGAAAGAAATGTCGTAAATCTTATTATTTCAAGAGATGGATCATACATTTGAAATAGCATGGTCCCCAAAAAATGTTTTCTTCCATGAAGAATTTGGACCACATAAAAACTTTGTTTAAAAAACTATTTTTTATGTTCATTGAAGGTTAGGTTAAGTAAAGGTCAAAAGAGCCATGCATGGATAGCTTTTCGTTGGAATAGGGCCCTGCAGGTCTAGGGCACCCAAAAGGACTTTAAAATATTTTTGTTTGTTATTTTTTTTGGGTACAAAATTCTTAGATGATAATGGACGTAATAATCTTTCAAAAATACATTTCATATAATTTTTTGTACCAATCTAATTGATATATATTATAGATAAATGAAGGATCTTTTTAGCGTCAAGAAATACATTATCGTCCCTTATATTTGCGCACATTTACCCAGCGCCATTGCTTTGCCTCTGGTTATCTTGCAACAGTTTATACAGGGAGGGAGGGGACATTGGATTTTTTATTACGCTAGTCCCCAAAGTTTTATGATAACGTTTTCCAATTAGTTGGCTTAACAACTTTGGGGACTTTATTGAAATTTGGTTGTTTTATTTAGTTGAGTTTCCAAACGTTTCAAACTCTAATTGTAATCTACAGAAGGGGTAATTTTGTGTTGCATCATTGGTGATGTACATCAATTTATCGGCTATTGTCTTATCCTTTTAGACCCATAAGTATTATACCTATTATCTTAGCAAGAGGTGCGCATAATAGGAGGTCTAATCCTGTTAGACATCAAGTAGAAATTACTCCATTAAGATCTCGCAAACCACTCTAAACTGATTAAGTTCTTCATTTTAGAGAAGCTTTAAAACGCCCCCGGGATGATATTATTTTATTTCTTAATTAAATTCTTAGGATGGTTTTAGGCTATCTCCTGCCCCTCTTTGAATACCTTTAAATTACAAGAGAACACTAGGCAGTTTTGCGGTAATTTTATAAAAAAAAACATTAAAAGAAAGGGATTTTTAAATAATTTATTTTTACAATGATTAATACACTATCGGAAAGATAGACGCACGAACTAAAGCATAACATAAAGTAGTAAAGAGAAACTGCACTATTAATACTATTAAAAATTAATAGACTTTAAAAATAGAAAATTTAATAATAAAAGTGAATATCTATAAACAGTAGCTCTTATACTATCCTGCATTAATCGTGCAATTTTATATGTGTTACTGTGTGTCTCCATGGTGTGTGAGGGTGTGTGTGTTTGTTTGCAATAGTTTGTGTGAAAACTATCTGAAATTGAAAAATGATTAAAGGGTTGGTGGTTTACTTGGTAAGGCGGCTGTTTTCCAGGGATGCGGCTCCTTAAATTTAAATGAAATATGCACTTTTAAGTAACAAAGCTGTTAAATAACTTTATAATATTAATTTTAATTTTCTTGACTAATTGAGATTTCAAAACTACTAATTGAAAGTATCCAAAGCTGTTGAGGAAACGAATAAGATAACGTTATTATAAAACTTTGGATACTAGTACAATTAACAGTCCAATGTACCCTTCCCTATTAAACCGAAAATAAAAGTAATATTTGAAATAAAAACTTTTGTTAGCCCTCAGCTTTGTTTTTTAGAAATTATACGTAGTACACCTTGTTTTGAAAACGGCTCTAAACCCCTGTTATTTTTATAGCAAAGTGTCAAGTAAATTTAATGGGAGTACCATATGTTTCTACTTTTTATCCCTTTACTTTTATCCTCATCTAAAAGTAACAGGATGTCTATCTGTGCGTCTGTAGCTTAATATCTCGCCAATAACTTGACCGATATGGTTCTTTTTTGTCCTGAAGCTAATTATAGGTCCAGGGAAGGTTTATATCTATTTGGAGAAGAATATCTACATCCAGCTAACAGAAATCGGTACTGGAAAAAATACCCTCTCCACTCCAAATTTTTTTTTGTTTTCTTTTTTATACTAAAATTGAAAGTAAAGATTAATTTCGTAGATCTTAGCAGACAGACATACATCCAGATATTTTGCATAATAGATTGCATGAATTAAATCAATTATGACTTTTTCTTCTGGAATGAGAATAAAAATTTCTTAGTAAAATTGTCAGGGAGTGATAGGGTACTGGCAAATAAATTATTTTTCCATTTTTTATTCACCTTCAATTATTATCAGGTTTTAAAGATAGATTTTCACTCAAGAAAATTTGGGGGAATATTATTTTTTCATCCATGTATCCATGTAAAATTCTCATGAATAAAGTGTATGTAAAAATTTTGTTAATTATTGTTAATATGGATAATTATTATGTACCAATCATTAGATTTGACTAGCCACATGGATTGGGAAGGAGATTTTTAAAAAAAACATTAGATTATAATTTGAAATAGGTCTACTTATCTTCAAGTAGTTATACCTATCCTCAAGAAAGTATGCCTATTTATAAGCAAAATTTAATATAAAATAAGTAATTCTTTTGGTTTTTCTGTGCTTTCGATTTTCTGGCATAGAAACTAAACTAAGATAAAAAAAATAAACTACACTATTTTATGTTTTAGAAGAAAGGAAGGGTATGAGTATATTGGACTGTAAATTAAACTGGTCCCCAAGGTTTTTTTGTTAATAAGTTGTTCTAAAGACATTGATTGGATTGCTCAAACTACCAGTGTCCAAATACTTCTACCAAGAATGTTAACCTACAAAAGGGTTAAATTAAATAACTTTCAAGGGAAAAAAGATTACTATAATTCTATAATACCAGTCTTTGTTCCAGACTAGACACACATAATATTTAGTTGGAATTACATCATGCAAATTGTATACAAAGAATAAAATAATAACCAAAGAAATAAAGCTTTTTAGAGAAATAAAATTATAGCTTGTGTTTCGTATTGTCCATTATTTTTTCGGTTTTAAGTTTGTAGCTTATAAGTTTCAGAAAATGATTTTTAGATTTTCTATGAGGTTTAAACCTATGTTTTTCACCAAGGGACAGAATTTTTTTTCAAAAAGCATCGGTTTTTATGAAAAATAGTCCTGTAAAACCAATTAAACTAAAATACAAATACTTTAAAAAGGGAGAGCTGAGAAAAAGTAAAATTACACAATCTAATTGTTATACAGATTTAGGTTATTATAGCATGAATAAAGTTTTCTATGTAATAAAAATTTGGTATGTTTTTATCTTTTTTCTACCTATCAACTTTGCTTAGAAAGTTCTAAAAATGATATCCCCAAAAATGGATTGTGTTAATTTGCGATTTGAACAAATATATTATATAATTATTGTCTCTATATGATCATTGAAAAAAAAACTTAATTTTCCTGTACGTAACTGTGTAACTTTGTAACTCTGTGTTACTGTGTTTTTATTAGAAATAATGATCAAAACTTTGTGTATAAAACTTTATAAATTGTTTAACACAGAGAAAATATAAAAGAGTTTCAATCAGAAGGTTGCATAGAATTTTGCCAGGGTTTTGTAAACATTATAGGGATGAAGAAAGTAAAGTCAGGTTTTCACTATATCAAGGATGGCGTTGACACACACCCTTGGGCCCCCTAATCCACGCCCATAATGAAACACAAAATACCTTAAGTAAAAAAGATTGTTTATTAAAGACGATAGGCATATTAGCAACTCCTACTGCTGTCACGTATTTTAAGAGGATTTGTGGAAAAGATTTGGAATGATTTTACACCTAGTACTCAAAGTTTTAGACCAATAGAACTTCATAAAGAAATCTTTATTTTTATTAGATTCTACATTGTAGAAACACAAAAATTGAATATTTTATGCAAAATGCTTGAAATACATTGATGTTATTTTTTAACCTTTCTCAAATAATCTACAAATTGGAATATTTAGCATTTTTATAACAAAGAGAAATAGTTCTGTTGATTTAAATATTTTTAAAAGACGGATAGCTTTTTTCGTTAATTTAGGCATGTTAGAATAGTCCTTTCGATTTAAAATTGCACGGTGATTCCTGTAGTAGTTAGGTACAATTTAGAAAGTGTAGCAACTCTATAATCATTACCAGAATGTCCGTGCGTCCATTTTAAACATGTTTCTTTTTTACTTTTTAACAACAAATTTGTATGTGATCTAATTATCCGATATTTCTTATTTTTGGTATACTGATTCCTGGGACAACAAAGTACAATATTATAAGTAAAGCAACTCTTTAATCAAGTCCTAAAAATGTAAGTATGTTCATAAACATTATCCTGTATCAACAAGTTTTTCAACAATTTTACTCACAATTTTCCTTTGACTCTTATTCATTTATATTCTGATTATTCAGTTCTGACACTATACGAGTGTTAAAGTTCTTTTGTCCTACCGTTTCAGAGCTTCGCTTTTATGGATGTTGTCATCCTTGTTTATTGTTATACAGTAATACAGATTGGGCTTCGTCAAAAACAAGGTCAATTATGTTTAAAAGCAACGATTTAATTACAGCCCAGCAAATACTTAATGAAATTAAGATAATGATTATCTTTTTATGAAACTTAATACTGTTACTTTTGAGCCATTTAGGTTCTCAAGTTTTTAAAATCCTTCAACAAATAAGAAAATTGCAGGCATATAACTGAGTATAGGACGGATAGACAGACATATGGGCATTCACCAAATTTAATGAAAAACTTTTCTTTTTTAAAAGAAAATATTTTAAATATTTCTTTGTGTTTTCTATTTGACCCTTTGACATTTGGAAATTTATAAATAACATTTTGTCCAAAGAAAAAGGCTTTTTAATCATCATGTAGATTTTGTCATTTAATAATTTCTTTTATTTTTTACAGGTATTGTTTCTACATTAACATAAATCAGCTTTGTATAGAGAAATGAGGTAAAATAAGAGGAAAAAGTGGATTGTAAATTATGTTGACCCACCTTCCCCCAAACCCCCAAAAAACAAAAAAATCCCCCTTCCCCATTTTTTTTATGAAGATTTCCTTGGTCCTTTTTAAAAGCGAAGCTTTTCTATAATTAGGGTCGGTCCGTCCGTCCGTACGTCCGTCCGAGATAGATAGCTTTTATTCGTTAATTTAGGCATGTTAGAATTGTCCTATCGATTTCAAACTTTGCATGGTGATTCATGTAGTAGTTAGGTACGATTT
>LS055785.1:0-14027 GCA_900241095.1 Acartia tonsa | reverse complement strand
AAAGTACCTTCAAAGAATTTGCATATAACAGATTTTATATAACTAAGACAGATTTAAATTTTAGGTAAATTTCTAAAATTAGTTAAATATGGAAGTAAAAATAAACAATTGTAAATAAAGATAAAGTTTCAAGTAAATAATCAAATAATATATTTAAAACAAAAAGTTATTTATGGTATTGAATGTCTAATTTAAACTTTGTATTTTAAAATGTTTCCGCCAACATTCTTTCCGTTTTAATATAATCCACTGCAAAAATTTAAATTGTGGCCTATTAAATTTCATTTAAATAAAAAAAACTGTGAATCTATCAGAAGAACTTTTTTCAAATCGTGTTTGAAAAAAAGCCCGCCAGATATAATTATAGAAGTTAATGTTGAATATGTACATGCTGTAATATTCAATAAAAATATCTTATATGATAAGCTACATTTACCTGTCAGAAACGTTAAAATAATACCTTAATTGCCCCATAGGTTTGTTTCTTTACTAGGTTCTGCATAATGATAAGTCCCAGGAAGGAGGATTTTTCCTCCAGGTGACTTCTGGACAACCCATCAACATCTGTCCAACTCAGACCAGGCTAAAAGTATGAATTGTAGCTTTTTGTGTAAGATCAAGGACAATTATATCATAGGGTTGCATCAACAAAAAAACTGTAATACAAATAGCAACTTCGGAATAGGTAGATTCGTAGAATGTAAATGCATTTAATTTAAATATTAAAGTAACAGGATATCTATGTTTCTTTCTGTCTGTGTGTTTTTACTGAAGGATCTCGCTAACCGCTGGACAGATATGGTTTTCCTGAAGCTTCTCATAGGTCTATAACACTTTCCAATAGAAATCACCCTTGGTTAACCCCTCCCCCCAAAAATTTTTTTGTATATTTTAAATCTAAATGTAAAATGAAGGGTCGACCCTCCTTCCCCTAAGTACCCCTAGAGGCCTCTATAAGCGTAGCTACTAGTATTAGATAGAAATACCATATGTTATTGAGAAGAGGGATACTAAATATTAATACTAAGTAGCATATATTAATTGTGAATATACACATACTGTTAATAATAAGTTTGAAGGAGTTATAATATTACACAATCAAATTTACTTAACAAATTTGTTCTGTATAGCAGGTGCAGTCAGAAAAAAATGCCAAGGGGCACGGATAATCCAAAATTGTTTGAAAGATTTTCATCCCCCACCAATCTAATGTTTGAACAAGTTTAATTGAGGGTGTAAATGATCATTCATGGTGTGGAATGCTGAAGATTTAACTGTGAGTAATCTCTTATTTATTTAATATCAACAACTATTGCCAGCAAGCCATTCAAAATTAGAAGACATTTTTTTTTAAGGTTTTCTTTTCATAGGAAATTATAAGAATTGATATATTATAAAGAAAGATAAAAATCATAAGTAAAATATAAAATAAAATTATACCTCTACAATTTTCCTATAGTTTAAAACTTTATTCAAATCCTATTATAATTACTAAGTAGTAGGGCTTCAATTTCATAAGAAAATTATTCATTAACCTCTAAAATCTTTTAGATCTTTTATGAATAAATTCAACAGTTATAATTACAAGATTTTCAAGCCAAGAAAAAATAAAATGTTTTTGAATATGATTTTTGATGTAATTCGTCAAATCAAAAATGAAAACATTATTTTAATTTCATAAGTTTTCTCAAACGCATGGACTAATATTATAGCTAAAAAGCTTTGCTTATGTAAAAACACAACATACCTTTAAATCCTTAGAAGCAGCCCCTATTACTCTGAACCCTTGTTGTGTATAGTACTGTAACAGTCGTGTGAACTCAGAGGGTACTAAAAGACAAAAAAACTAGGTTAGTTATATCAAATGCTATGAGAAAGTCTAAGTGTTAAAAATCAGATTATGTCATCAAAAACCAACAGATAGGTTCAACGAAAAAGTCAAAGTATTGTTAAGTTAAATATATTACTGAATTTTAAACAACCGGCATTTTGTGCTTTTCTATCTTTAATATCAGTTTAAATAAAAAAAATATAATATTTTGCTAGAAATCTTAATTTTTCTCTATAAAATAACACTTACTTGTTTCTGGTTTACATAGGCCAGCCACTTTTTCTGGAGCCCCCTTGATAAATACACTGAAACACTGTGTTCCTTTTCTCTTGGCTACAACTGTCATTCTTTGTACTGAATTATAATATCAATGGTAATTTTAATTTTGATAAGCTATGAACCAATTAAAACACGAAAAAATATTATTTGCCTTCAAATTTTACTCCGATTCATGACAATTTTTCTTAAAGCGAATAATAATGATTTTCAAAATTAAGAACGTAAAATATCAAAGATAACTTATTTCATAAGAAGAGCATACCTGCAGAATCAAAAGGATATTGTTTGAGCAATGCTATTTCAAGATTTGAGGGAGCAAAACCTCCCAGAGATAGGTGACCTCCATGTTGCCCGTCTTGGCGAGTATTCTGAATATAATATTATTTATAAACCCCCCAGAGACAGGTGACCTCCATGTTGCCCGTCTTGGCGAGTATTCTAAATATAATATTATTTATAAACCCCCCAGAGACAGGTGACCTTAATGTTGTTTATCATGTTATTTTTACAAACCAAAACTGCATATTTAGATTTTTCATTTTGCAGCGCTATGAAATGTAAAAATCGTCCTTTTCTTTCTTGTGTATATTGTATCCAGGAAAATTGTACTTAAAAATATAAAATGTTCTTACAAGATTTACCTTTCTAGGTGAGACTAATGTCGGGGTGGCAATTCCATAATCAGGATTTATTGTCACTCCAGCGTTCTCCGTCAAATTCTGTAAATAGAAATAGATAGTCACACCACAATCTATAACCTTTAATTTTTATATATAATATATGATATAATTATAACAGGATGTTTGCTTTTTTGTTTGTGTCTGTAGTTAAACTCTCGCTAACAGCTCCACCCAGATGGTTAAAGCTTCGTAAAGGTCATTTAACTAATCGCACTGAGAAGAAAATTCCCATCCCCAAATCTTTTACTTTTTCCTTTTAACCCGAAAATGAAAAGTGAATTGTCGGCTTAACCTTCCCCCCTTTCCCTTTGAGGCGTATTTATTATAGACGTTGGTTTATAAATTACAGCTAAAACTGACGTTGTTTTTCTTTTTGTTTATCTTTTAAGAAA
The DNA here is from genome assembly GCA_900241095.1 of Acartia tonsa. Classification (NCBI taxonomy): domain Eukaryota; kingdom Metazoa; phylum Arthropoda; class Copepoda; order Calanoida; family Acartiidae; genus Acartia; species Acartia tonsa. Next base: position 10,845 of record LS055785.1, on the reverse strand, counting down.
GAATATAAAATGTTACCCATTCAATGGCTTCAAAAAGCTTGATATCCATAGGATAGCCAGTTAACTCCCCATTGATCTTGATGAGGGAGTGACAGGATGCCATGGTCTGGACCAGCAGGCTGTCAGTTGGCAGCCGTGAGGGGTCAGATTCACTTTCCTTTAGAAATATTTCAAATTAAAATACCAATTTAGAATTGAGCTTTTACTTTATCTCAATAAATAAATAAAGGAAGCAATACACTATCAACAGTTTGGGTATGAAAAACAATTAACTTTTTAGAAAAAAAATATCTTATCATAACTACATAACTACAATCAATAAATCAAGTATATCATACAAGCGTGATTTTATAAAATATTCAACGTTAATTGAAAAAATTAAGAAGTTATCTTTTTTTTTGTAAACGAAGATATAAAATGAAGCGTAAAAGTTATAATTATATAACAGAATATGTTGTGAAATAAAACAGTGTATACAATCTTAATCACGGCTGTGTAGCCGCCAGGTTTTTGTATAAAAGTTTGCTGCAGCTGACCTTAAAATGGCTGACTTAATACTGAATTTTTAAAAAGGTAACTGTTGCTGAAGAAAATTTCTGACAAAAAAAGTAGAAGAATGCATTTTTTTTCTGGCATCTGGTCGCCAAATATTTGCTACGAAATCTTTTTTTTATTCGACTGAATGTGTCAGAAAATGCGGCTGCAGAATCCTAAATTATATACAAAGAAACCATAAAAGTGCCATATTTTAAATCCATGGAATAAGTATAATATTTCTAGGTCATTTACAAAGACAAATCATTTAACAAGAACAAATATGTTTAATAGTATCTTAGTAAGAACAATGTAAAATGTTTAATGTTTAATATTACGCTTACGTGATAAAAATTATTATAATTTTATAGTTTTAAATGGTAAAGTGTTAACACCTCATTTGCTAAAAATGAGATAAATGTTCGACTCTCCTCCACTATAGCCAATAAGTAGTACATCTATAAATCTCTAATAAAGTAATTTAAGATATGCGCGTATTTTCTACCGACTAACATACAAGACTTTAGAGTAGCTTTGCTACTAATAAACAAATTGTATTTGACGTTCTACCCACCACTAGAAGATTTCCATTTGTTAAAGTGGCCATTTCTACAATGGTTACTTTAATGTTGTATGTATTGTATTGTATTGTAAGTGTTATTTTAATTAGTCAAGATTTCATATACAGGTGGAAACAAGGGGATATGGCTACTACCCTAAGGCCTTCTAGGGGCAATAGAGAGAAGGTAGAAGGGAAGAGTAGCCTCCACTTTTAAATTTGGTTTTAAAAAGAAAAAATGACAAAAATTGGGGGGAGGGAGGGAGTTGCTGTATCCTGCCCTAAATTATCTAAACCTTCCCTAGATGTATGATAAGCTTCACTGTACAGGAGAATCATAGCGATTTAGTGGTTGGCGATATCTTAAGATACATACTCACAGACATTCTGTTACTTTTTTATAAGGATAATTTTATTTTTTATCGTGCAGGTTTCAGCTGCAATATTTCTTATGAGTTTTCTATTTGGCCAATAGGTAGATAGATACATGCTATGAGTCCAGCTTATTTCTCCTCCTTTGTAAATAACATTGTATTTAATTGTACCCCTCACTGAATTGTCATTGCTTCCTTCATCTTAAGTAATTGAAAAGACATGGGTGTAACAAGCTCCATTATAACAAAAGGAAAGTTTTTATTCAGCTTATAACTCAAAATATCCTTAAACTGCTACTTTGATTTAAAAAATATAATATTAAGGACAATTTTCTTAATATGTAGCGCTGCAATGAGAAGCTGAAAAAAGAACATTTGACTGTAATTAGAAATAATAAAGCTAAGCTTTAGGCACAATAAGAAACTTAAGGTTTGTTTGTACTAGTCTGGGTAGTCAGATGTTTGTACACTAGTCTGGACACTGGGCATGTTTGTGTGTGTGTTTGTACCAGTCTGGGTAGTCAGATGTTTGTACACTAGTCTGGACACTGGGCATGTTTGTGTGTGTGTTTGTACCAGTCTGGACAGGCTGATGTTTGTACACTAGTCTGGACACTGGGCATTGTGAGTGTGTCTGGTTTTACCATTCTGGGTAGGCATATGTTTGTGTAAAGTAGAAGTTCAAGTCTATGGGGAATGTTTGTGCATTTGTCTGTGTTTGTGTATGTAACTATTTTAGATCATTTTGTTACAAAGAAATTTTAAAATATTGAATTACAAATCAAAATTTGATGTTAATTTAGTCTGTAAGCGTTAGTGCATATGTATGGGAGAGATAGAGTATAATAAAGACACTTGAAACTTTAAAGGGAGAAAGTTGTAAACTTACAAATTAATAAATACACAGTATTTACTATTAAATAAGTTAAACAAAATTCTAAATAAATAAAATCCATGCTTTTTTGTTTGCATGTATGTAGCTTAAGATCTCGCTAACCGATATGGTTCTTCTTTGCCGTGATGTTTCTTACAGGTTCAGAAAAGGGACAATCTATTTTGGGGAAGGGTACTTCTCAAGATAAATCGCCCTTAAAATCATCCACCATTAGATTTGATTAGATTCTTTTTCCTAAAACTAAAATGGAAGGTAAGGGTTTGGGTATAGTCTCTTTCGTAACATCGCTCCTTATGGGGCGATTCTTCGTATTTTTCACAGTAGCTTTTCTTATATTTCTAGCCCCTGCGGGGCCAATTACCTAACCCCGTGGGGCAATCACCTAGTAACCAAATATAACCTAACCTAACCTAAAATAACCCATAAAAAGCCATTTTAAAAATACGATGATTCGCCCCTTATTGGGCATGTTACGAAAGGGACTATTCCTATGGGTTTACATACCCCCATAATGCATACATGCATTAGTCTTTGTATAAAATATAGAAAAAAATGAAACTTACTTGAAATTGATGGTTTTTAATCTCACACACACCAGCTAAATCCAGGTCTCCCTCAGTTAATGTGCCAGTCTACAAATGAAAATATGTTAAATAAAAGTAGATTTAAATTATAGATAACATACATCTACACTACACATATTATGGCAATTGTAAAAAGCTCCAATATCAAATAGTTTAACGTTACAAGTTTACATCAAAAGATTACAAAATTTGACATTTTTTTGGATGGTGAATTCTTTTTCTTCTGATGTTGGAAAGTTGATGAATAAGTTGATTGAATGGCAATGTTAACTCACTCAAGGAGGTTGTGAGATTCTCAAATCTGATCATCACAAGCTAGTTGAGCAAGCTAACAGCACCATCAAGTATGTAATTGTTGATCATCATCATATGATAGTTGAGCAAGCTAACAGCACCATCAAGTATGTTATAGTTGGTCATCATTACATGAAAGTTGAGCAAGCTAATAGCACCATCAAGTATGTTATAGTTGATCATCATCATATGATAGTTGAGCAAGCCAAGAGCACCATTAAGTTGAAATAGTTAGCCATAACTACATGATAGTTGACCAAGCTAACAGCATCTAAAAAAGCTGATTATAGCAGCTGTTCATTAGCACTGGTCATTGCAGCAAAATATAATCACTGATAAGGAGGAGATTCTTGTAGTATAAAAACACCAAATAATAGTAGAGCCAGCCAAAATCAACATCAAAGTTGATTTTATTGATGGCAGTTGAGCAAGCTAACAATAACATCAAGTTTTAAGATTTTTCATCTGATCATGACAAGCTAGTGGATACAGCTAATAGTACAATGGTTACTCTTATTACTCTTTATTCAGTGTGTAGAAGTTCAATTGTCATTAAATTAATTTTACAGTTTATAAACAATAAAGTAAAAAAAGTGTTACTTATATGTAAAAATAAAAGAAGAATACATGTGTAAAATAACAATATTAATATTGGAAATACGAAAAAATTTAAATCACAAATAAATACTTTTTAAATAAAAGTAATTTGATAAAATTATGTGTCATCCTTTTATTATATTTAAATAGCAAGAAGATAAGATTTATCTAATGATTAACAAAATTGTCATACCTTATCAAAAGCAACAACATCAATGCCTCCACACAAACTGATGTGCTTGGTATGTAGACAAAATATTCCTCTCTTCTACAAAAATAACATCAAAATTAGACTCATAGCACAAAACAGTAGCATTGTATTTTTTAGGAAAAAGTTTTGATTGTTATATTTGTACAGTATCCTGTCAAATAATTTTTTTGATTGTTTGTTTGTGAATTTTCTATTTCATTTCAAATATGCTTTGTGAGAATCATAAGTGACAGTTATCCGAAATCCTCTAACTGATATTTAAGTGACAGACATACAGACTGTTTGACATAGAGAGATGACCTAATTATGTAGCAGCTGAACTTTATTATGTACCTGGAGCCTTCTTTGAGCAAATGCATTGTTGGCTGTTAGTGCAGCTGGTAAAATGGGAGGGACAACAAAGGTCAGGATGTCCAAACTGTTCAATAAGATCTCAGAAATTGTACCCTAGTCAAAACAAAATATGTATAAAATGATTTCTTACTATTTGTGCAAATTAGCTTTGCACAAGAATTTGGCAAATTGATTCTTTAATTTTCATTTAGATTTACTCCGACTTCAATTTATTCTTCGCAAGAGTTTACAAAGAGCACTTACCCCATTTCTAATCCACATTGTTAGTGAGTAGGCCATGCCAATAAGACCCAGAGTTAGGAAAACATAGACAGACTTGAGAAAATCACTGAAGAACTTGAAGTCCAATGGGGGTGGAAATAGAATTGCTCTCACAAGCTCGCCCTTTGTGGTCATAAAACCTAAAAAAATTATACAATCTATACTTCAAGATCAAATGCTTAAATAGTGAAATGTATTAAGCCATCTTTTGATATTGGCATACCTAACTTTTTTAGTCTATTAGGTTGTATTGTGTAGACCCACAGGTCACTTCTGGGTTCAAGCCACCCGCAGTGGTTAGGCATAGGAAAAAAAGAACAACCTTCTTTTTTGTAACTTAAAAAGTGCTCAATATGAACTTTAAAGGAAAATAACAATAATTTACAAATTGTTATTCTAGAACTTTCACAAAGTGTTTTGATAACAATATCAATTTCCTTTAAAAATGATAAGATATTAGTTGATAAAGAATTAACGATGAGATGGAGTTGTTCATCTTTATTTATAGTTAAGTTGATGAAACATTCATTTACATTAAATTTTTACAGTTTGCGACAACCATGAGGTATTTAAAAAGAATTGATAATTGATGTCATAATCAAATGACATATCTAAGGCAAAAATAAGCATTTAAAAAAATCTAACTTATTTGGTTTGTAAAATCACCAGTGGGCGAAATTTGAATGTAACATAATTTTATGTTTTCATCAAACCTATAATTGATTTTCAGCTGTCGTTGGGGGGAAACACTTAGAAAAATTGACGACATTTTCATCTGCCCCGCAAATAGTATTTTTGATTTATTTTGCTTGTTGGCTATACTTTATTCCTAGTATGTACCTGTACGGATGACCACAGCCTTGATGTGCTGACCAGCCTTGACCTTGCCCTGCATCACCTCTGTACCAGAGTACAGGATATATTGTCTCTGATAGTCATAGTTAAAATCAACAGCCACCTCATCCGGTACTGCAACCTAAAAAACAATTTAGAATGTTAGAATCGTCCTATCTGATTAAGATCCAATTCCTAAAAGCTATGGTATAACCTATAAAATAATAGGATTAATCCCTATTTTGTAAGCAGAGGTCTTCGGTCCCTATTGGCCAACAAACCAGGAACCAATCCTATAATTTTTTCATGTTACTATACTTGGACTACTTTCAATTAATTATAAATTGGTAACCTTGGTGACAGGTATAGATTCTCCAGTGAGCATGCTTTCATTAACAACAGCGCCTCCGTCAACAAGAACAGCATCACATTCGACTGTGTACCCACCAGTTGTTGGCAACAGGACTACATCTCCTGGTACTAGCTGGATACTTGATAGTGTGGTTTCTAGATAGATAGTTGATACATAATAGAGTGTTATACTTACTAGATCTCCTAGCACTAGCTGGATACTTGATTTATAGATAGATAATACAGTTCTATACTTACTAGATCACATAGCTCTAGCTAGATACTTGATAGTGTGATTGTTATATGAGATATGTAGAAGATAGAAAGTAGATAAATAGATAGTTTAAGAAAAAACACAAGAAAAAAAAACAAGTTAATAATATAATTATTTCAGCTTATTTTTTTCCCATCGCATAGGGTTTTAGATATTACAATGTATCTTTTTCTTTTTCCATTGTAGATATAGGTTACTATTATTCTAAGGAAAATTAAACTTACCTTTTCCGTCTCGGATGACTCGAACTTTGGACTCAGATTTCATTGTGTCTCGCAGATTTCGATTTTGCTAAAAAATAGATCTTATGAAATTATGATTTTAATTTTTTAGAGCCTGCAATAATGGTTTATTTAATCACTTAAATAATTGATCTTATCTTTGCTTTGAAACTTAATATAGTGAATGGAAGTATTTTGCTAAGTTTTAAATCTTAATTGTCAAGCAAAATTTTGATATGTAAAAAGTCTTTTTAGCATTTAGCAAGAATTTCACTTGAAGAAAAAACTTAGAACTAGTAAAAAACATAACATAAATAATTTACAAAACTCTTACCCTTCTAGTTTCCCAGACAGAGACCGTGACCGAAATGACCGATGTGACCGCAATAATGACCGCGAATTTCCAGTAATATTGTAGAGACCATAGGATGACAGTGTAGGCTTGGAACAGATAAAATGGATTCAAGCCCTAGAATTAAAACAAGTTAGTTATTCTTAATTATTATTGATGTAATATGGATTTTCCCCCAATGTTATTATGGTGATAATGTTGGTAAAGTAAATCATCTCATAAAACAAAAATTGATAAAATATCAGATATGACCACTCATATAAATGTCATATAATCGACAAAAATCTCTTACCTCATGAATCACAAGGTAGAGAACAGGAGGAACGCTGATTTTTATTAGATTTTCACCAAAAGTCTGAAAAAAGTAAAGTAAAAGTATTGTCTCTGATTGAAGCAATACAAATGACCAATGATAGTCAAGTATACATTTTACCATTGGTCAATTACGGTATATACTGGCCTATCATTGGTCATTTGTATTGTAAACCGTCATTCTTTATTATGCACTATAAGCTGATTCTCTCTGGATAGAAAGCTTTATTCATGTAGGCAGTTTCTTTACTTTTAAAAATTCGCCCCTGAACAAGAAACTTATAATCATTTAAATGCTGAAGGCTATCAAGTAGTAATGATAATTTCAAAAATGTGACATTATTAGCTATGTACAAATCTATATTTATTATAATGTACACGCTTTTAATATTGATAAAACTCTAAATTTTTATATCAAAAAAGGAAGTCCATAGTTTGATATTATTTGATTGAATAATGCACATTCTTTTATGGAATTTATCAACAGTTGGATTTTTCTGCTTAATGTTCTTTTAAATTAATCAATGCCAAAAAATATTTTACCAAATTTCTCTGAACTACTTGAGATCTGGAAAGTCCTTCTTGTAGTTTGTAAAAATCTGCTTGCTTCATCCCTTGGTCAAGGTTTCTGAAATAACATTTTAATCTGTCCAACAAAAACACTAAAATTTAATTTCTTTTAAATCCAGTTTATTAACTATCTTGGGTAACAGGATCATACTTTGAACTTCAAAGATTCAAATAATAAAATTCCAGCGCTGTTTTATTTATTAACCATCTGGCTCATTACATAAAAGTAGTTAATCAACTATTGATGTTAGGGTTCTATACCCCATCCCCCAAAATATATTAGGATTTCTGGAGCTTTCACAAAAAGTGTCTAACAAGCACTGAAAGTCTCGCCCTATTTTTAAACTAAATTGAAAATAAGGGACAGGCGTTCGAGTCTTATGCCTAATTCTGACCTAAAGTAGGCAATTAACAAACAAATGAAACTATCTCCTCCTTATTTTCATTTTTTTTTCAAAATAAGAAAGAGGGGGTTGGGCTTGCAATGCTCAACAAAGTACTTGGAATGAAATACCTGGTTTCTTATAGTAACTAAATATAACAAACCTTAATTTTTCAAAAGTTTGCAAGGAGGCATCCCACACATATTTGATCTTCTTATTGATAAAATACAATGGACGATTCCTGAAATTGAACAATATGATCTAAGAAAGCTCTTTTTATTTCGGTGGTAGCCGTACGTATTTTTTTTTTTCAACAAACCCTTAGAATAATAACTTAAAACCTAATATTTTTATTGTTTTGCCACAAAGTTATAATCTTAAAAGCGTTGCAACTATGTATAAAATCATTATCAAGTTCAATATTTTCAAGTTGATAGCATGAATAGCACGAAATATAGCATGATCATCAGCTGTAGTCTATGTAAAGTATTTATAAAAAATATACCTGTTCCATATTACTTCTTCTTCAAACACCTTTAAAATGAAAATAAATTTGTATTACTAAGTTGAAGATATTAAAGCAAAATGAAATAGGCTATTTTAGATATTTGATCTAGTAAACCTAAGAATAGAGATGATTTAATGTTTAGGATATTATGACTAATCCTTTTTTGTTAGGGGAATTTAGGTTTGATTGTTCATTTTTGCCACCACATGACCGATTTAAGTCTACTTTCTACGTGATAAAACTCAAAGAATAAATTCTTTTGACTAAGACAGAAAACAAAAAATACAAATTAAATTCATGAAGATCGAATTATTTAACAAAATTTAATTTGATGATATTTGAAACCAAAATAATTTAATGTAAAGAAAACCAATCTTAAATTTGAATGAGCAAATATTTTAAAAATATGTGAATGTCTTCATTAAAGATTTCGTAGCTGCACAAAGTGTCTGAAAAATCAGCCATGTGACGTCATAAAAATGAGGGATTATCCATCTCTTTTTTAGGGGTTTCTTTTCCCACTTCTCCTCTTATCTCACTCATTTTTATGACGTAATGGCTGATTTTTAAGACACAAGATTTCTGCAGAGATTTTATTGTAATTGATGTAAATCAGCGGTAACAGACATCTTTTAGTTACACATTTTTTTTGGCAGAATCATGCTCCATTTTTCTGGATCCATGACTTTCATGACTAGGGTATGTCTGTCCGCCTGTACGTGACAGTGAGGTAAAAATTGCAATTTCAACAATAAAGCTGTAAAAATATCTGGAAGAAAATACACGATGGAGATTTGACTACTATAAAGCAGTTTATTCTTTCTTTATATCAAATGTATTCAGATTGTTATTTAATCGCTACTTATGGACAAAATACCCTATGGAAAGCTTTGCTTCGATAAATGGTCTTGTTAATCACATAATATTACCTGTTCAAAGTTATCCTGTAGGAGGACTTTATCAGCTGAACTCAAAGGAACTTGTTTATATATACTTTTCATTTTTAAATCCTATCATAAAATATCCATGTTTTACTTGTAACTTGCAGAAAATCTGTTTATTGAAATACACAAGTCCACAGAAGCGAAAACAATTTAAACCCACCTATGACATTATTTTTAAAGTTAACATTTAGTTCTTTTTTTTAAATGTGATTCCAAAAGGGAAATTGTAAGTATCAATTGGTATTGTCGGTTTCGTGGCATTGCCTCTTAAGGGGCGTTTCGTCGTATTTTTCTCCTATTTATAGCCCCTGCAGGGGGCTCTAATACTGCGGGAAATCATTAACATTTACCTAACCTAACATAAAATAACCTCTTAAAAGTTACTGTGAAAATACGACAAAACGCCCCTTAAGAGGCGATGTCACGAAACCGACAGTACTCGTATCAATTTGTAAATAATTTCTTTTTATTGAAAGGAAAATTAATTTAATCCACAGTAAAACTTTCGCAAATTTGAAAATAGTCATATTGTTCTAAATGGCCTTGATAAATAATTTGATGGATTATTTTCCTTTCTCCAAGTGATAAGAACTATAGCCAAGCCACCAGTACAGATAACCAGCAGAGATATTAGGGCTACCTACAAACACAGCCATACTTCTTTGTAAAAATACATCCTTGAACTTTATTTTCAATTTAAAATCATTTTTGTATGAAAAATATGATTGCTCCTAGTGTTTATTAGTTATTTTTTTGTCTCGCTTCATAGTATTGCATCAGACGGACGATTCTCCCTATCATATCAATCATTATATAGATTTTAAAGTACCGTATTTTTTCAGAAGGTTTAGAATAAATTTTGCGTTTTTTCCCTCTTTATTTTGCTTTTATCTATTTATACAGGGATGAAGGGGACAATGCCAGTTTGATTAATTAATAACCCATTATTAAACCAACTTTTTCAATTAACAAAGGTAAAATTTAAAATCTTTGTAGATAGGTTCATATAATTTCCATATTTCTATCCCTAAATTCCTGATCTAGATATAATAATAAGATTTCGTTTTATTTGATTAAGTATCAGAAACTATGCAATTGGTTACAAATAATACAAAAACATTTATTTTTTTCCTTATTTCCGTCTTGATAAAAAAGCTATTTATTAAGGGTAATAAAAACGTATAAGCAAGGTCAATAATTTCCAAAAGTATTGTTGCAAGAACAGGAATAGCCTAAATATCATATCGCATTATAGAATGTCATTTACATTTTTGTAAATGCTTTTTTGTTCCATTCCATTTTAAGAACGGACGTACTAAATTGATTGGTTATGAAGTAGCTTTGCCACTTATTATATTTATCAAGTTTGGCTGTGTTCCTTTGCATATGACAGTTTGTATCCTTTGATTGTCTGAAAATAATTATAATTAGAA
>LS055784.1:0-14032 GCA_900241095.1 Acartia tonsa | reverse complement strand
TGTGTGCAAAAATGCATACATTTTTAAAATTCAAACTGCTCGGCTTGTGTGAATAGTAGAAAAATGCTATGTATATCATTAGAACCGTCATAAGCTCTATTTTTTGGAAATATAAGTACGATTTTTGTGCTATTTTTAGTTTAGGAGCTGTATTGATAAATGTGAGAAAAGTGGAAAAATTTCATCTTTAATGATTTACTCGCAAGTCAAGTTTTAATTCAGTGGGGACATTCTACCACATAGCTCATAAATTATACGTAGCACAGGAATCGTTTTTATATTTCCAAAAAATAGACTTCATAGCGGTTCTAATGGTATGCATAACGTTTTTCTACTATTAACACAAGCTGAGCAACTAGAATTTTAAAAATGTACGTATTTTTATTTGCATACCCTTTACTTTAATCTTTAATGATTTACTCGCAAGTCAAGTTTTAAGCCAGTTGGGACATTTTAACACGTAGCTCCCCAACTATACGTAGCAGAGGAATCGTTCTTATATTTCCAAAAAATAGACTTTATAGCGGTTCTAATGGTATGCATAACGTTTTTCTACTATTAACACAAGCCGCGCAATTTCAATTTCAAAAAGGTACGCATTTTTTTTTGCTCACCCTTTATATTCAGTGTTATTGATATGATACTTAAATAAAAAATTGATTTATAAAAAGTTAAATTTTTGCTTTTATAAGATGAAATTGAAAATACAAATATAATCTTTTTTATAAGTTGTATACATATTAAAATATTTTGTGTTATTTATCAATATTAAAAAAGAATATATTGAGGACCTTTAAACTAGATTTCATCATGTACTATGTCTCGTACTTTCTCTGACACACATTTGTCTACATGTCTCTGCTTAAGGCCTAGTGATTCATGCGATAACCACTTTCACTTACATGTTATTATTATTATTATTCTTATAATATGATGAAATATAAACAAAATGGTAATTTTTTTATCATATCCTGCTTAGAAAGAATTACGTTGACCTACTTTTTATATTTACGGTATTTTTATAAGGAGGAAAGCTACTCTGTCATTCGTTATTTTGTATTTTATAATAACAAAAAGCAACATTTTTAGAATTTTATTTTCTATTTCACAAATTTTCTTAACTCATTTTTATTTTTGATCTCCTTTTGACATAGATAATAATCATTGTATTAATCTTTAAAAAAATCATGTCATTAATTGCAAATTTTTAATAAAATTTAGTGTATTACAGAAAAAAATATTTTACCAAATCCAAAATTTGCAAACTGTAGGTAGTAATTTAAGTTTCTATAGCATCTAAGTAATAATTACCATTTTTCAACAACATACAAATCAACTGACAGACAAACACACACACACACACACACACACACACAGGACAACATACATATGTAACCAACAACACAACGTAGTGTTGTTTCTTATATCCACCCTTTCTTGTGTCCCACCTCCTTTAATCCTTATACAGTGTTACATACACCAAAATCTCTCTCTTTCTCCAATCAAACACACTCACACATACACAAACACACACTCACACAATCTCACATATGATATAGAAAAAAAATAAGGAGAGATCTGTGGGGGTTGTGGGAGGGGGGAGAGAGATGCAAGGGATAGGGTTCACGGTCGCACATTTCCAAGGTTGGAAGAAAACCAGGAAGCACATTTACTAGATATAACACAGGGGACCGATTGGCTGTAGGTAGAAGGGGGTCTACCACCACACAAGAGTGTCCACAGGAGGAGGATGTATATGTGGGGGATGGGGAGAGGGAGGGGAGGAGCGCACGCTCTTTCTTTCTCTCCCTCTTCTCCTGGTATAATCTGCGCGCAACAACGCGCACACTGACCTTGGGTTACGGCTGGATCCTCTCAACAATTTCTTAGTCGTGGAAAGAGATGTGGAGGAGTGACAGGAACTATGTTCTTGACACAAAGGTATATACACACATATATAGAACAGTTTTTTACTTTGTTGACAACAATTACAGATGATAAATTAGTGATTTTTTGTGTTGAAACGAAGATTATTTGTGAGTGAAAATGAAATTATTGATGTTATAATAACTGAGTGAATTATATATAAAGTTTTTGATGATACATATATGAAAATTTCACAGTGGCCGGTTATAATTAAGGATAAGTATACTATTTAAGTTGATCTGTTATCTATGTTTTGTTTTTTACAATTTATAGTGATCATCATATTATTTCTAGCTTTATTCATTTTATTTTTATATAGTGCTCGAATTATTTGACCTACATTTTATATTTCTTTTTTATTTTTAATTTTAAAGCTGTCTTTCTATGAAATGTAAGAAAGGGAAACTATTTTAAAATGATTTAGTGATAATTTCAGACAGTATTATTCAATAAAATAGATTAAATGTATAATTATATCTATCTATTAATCTAAAACCTGGTTTTAATTATTTTGACTCGTTAGGGAAATTACAGAATACACTTAAAAGCCTTACACAGTTTTAAGGAAATAAATTAGCAATTAAAAAACTACTTTTCTTGTTCATTAGATAATAGATAGATAATAACTATAGAAATGCAAAATCTATTATTTTTTGTTGTTGAATTTTCGTGCGTTTTCCCCCAAAAGTATTGCAAAATTTTATAAAAATGGCCTGCTTGAAAACAAGCATAGCAAACAAATTTATCAAATATAGGGCACCAGTATCTTCGTAATTATCCCTTCAACCCTTCCCCAAATTCTTGCTTTCATTATTTTTAAGTTTTCCCTTAAAATTTAACAGTAATCTTAAGGAGTGCCAATTTTTTACAATCCCCCCCTTCCTTGTCCCCTTTCTATTTTATGATTAAAACTCCGCGGATTTTAATCTACATTTTTTCTTGGGAAATTAATGTGAACCTCGTTATTTTCCTACTGAAAAAAATATTGTTTTCCTTCCCATTGCATCGATTTTCTCAAGATGTTAATTTTTGTCATAAATTATTTATTTACATTCTAGGAGAAAATGTCCCATTGACCTATTAACACAAATTAGAAAAATGTGTCAAATTAATGCAAAACCTGGATTTTTTAAATTGCAAAAATTTCCTTTTTTATTTACTTTATTAACTCCCCAGTCCCTAACCCCCCCTACCCTTTTTAATTGCAAATTTGCAAATTAGCTTTCATAAGGACAAATTAGAATTACAGCTTTTGGCGTCATTCAATTTTAAATATAAAGCATTTATTGGCATATACATTAAGTACATTAACTGTATAAAAAAGAAAAATAGTTTTTGGTAAGTTTTATTTAATAAAACTTTTGATATCTTAAAAAGAAATTTGAGATTTAAGGAAATATGTTTATATAACAAGAAAAGTTTACATTATAATGTAATATTAATTAAATATGTTTTATTTAATTTTTGTTAAATAATATCATTGCTTTTAATATATCATGAAAATTATATAAATTTTATTGTTTTTCAACTTACTTTAATCACATAAAAGAATATTTGCAAGAAAAATATATATAATTTTAAACAGTATTTTTGGGTGCTAAACTAATATTTCAATCATTCAAAAAGCAATTAATCACAAATAAATGTCATTAAGTTGTGACTAATTATACTTTTTTATATCTATTAACTGCACTGGTTGAAATAAATTATTAATTTAGGCGAGTAAATAATTGCTTACAATTAAGATTCCATGTTTGATAAAATTCTTTTTTATTCTGATAAGGTCGTGGCTGTGCAATTTATTACTTTTTAACTTTTAAGGACATTTAAAAGTAACCAAGATTTTTACCATTTATATAAAAAAGAAAAAAATAACCTAAAGGAAATCACAGCTTCTGAACATGTTTATTGTGTTAAAAATCTATTTTACTACACATCCATAGTTGCCTAAAGATTAACTTTGCTCCCTGTTATTTATTTGCAATCTTAGATGTAAAAGTATTTTGCATTTTCTTAGAATAATTTCTTGAGGAAAAAAATGGCAAGATTGGTTGGTTATATCCCACCCCACCCAACTTTTATCTAGTCTATAATATTCAATACTTTTTAAGGAACATCCATTTTTTTCATTTCTTCCTCAACCATTTGACGTTTTATTTACCTTTCATTTTTTAATCCACCCTACCCCCTCCCCTCCCAAAAAAAGAGAGAGAAGATTCTATTTTCTTATACGTGCAAAATTGTTACATAAAACAATTTAGCAAAGACTTCCAATAATTCTGCAATTGGTTTTAAGATTGAAAGCTGCAAACAAAATGTAGACAATAGACAGCCTGTCTGATTCCTTCTCATGATAATGGCTAAAGACTTTCAAAACTAATAAAAACATTTAACAATCTAGGTTGTAAAATGCTCAATGTAGGCTCAAAAGACAAAAAGGCTTAATATAAAAGTTTTTAGAGGGAGAAAGTAATTTATATGCCGTTGTCTTCAAAGCACATAAATTGTATTTAGTAAAAAAAATAAAATAATTTTTGAGCAATATATCTTTTTTAAATTGAATCATTTGTGCAAGATTTGCAATTTTATCAGATTAAGCTTCAACATTTCTATTTACTATTTATCAGCCATTACTTCAGCAAGATTCTTTTTTTATTTTTTGTTGATTAAAGAATATTTATTATTTGCTATTTATAATCTGCATCTTTTCACATTGCATAAAAATGATTTCAAAATATTTTTACTTTATAACTTTTTACCTTTAATTTAGATACAGAAATTAAATGGATTGTTAGGATATGTAAAATTGTTGACAATATAAACTTAGAAAAAAATGAATAAAGCTAGAAATTATACTGATATAACCTTAAATAGTATATTATGTTTTTTTTATGTAATAGACTAAAAATGTTAGTCATATAAAGTCTTTAAACATTATTTAATCTAAAAAGTGAAATTAATATGTACCATCATTTAAACTAACTCGGTTACGCCCAACAAATAATTTCATTTTCATTGACATATAAAATTTTTTCTTTCCTGTTTTAATTTTTCTAAACAAGGTTTTCTGTGTGGTTGTATTTTTAAATGCGGAAAACTAGTCAATTAGAAATAATTGTGGAAAAATATACGCTCTTAATTTGCCTTTGTTTTGATATTATATGTAGTACTAGTATGTGTTTCATTTTCTGTGTGTATGTGTCTGTGTGTGTTTGTGTGTGTTGTAAGTAGGGAAATTATGCCAGCAATTAAATGTAATATAATTTATACTTTCATATTGTTAGATTCAAACAACAACGGATTATTATTTATTCTATTACTTCCCCCTCATTTCCCCTTTTGTATTTCATGCATGTTTCATGCCATTTCATGTTTCTGTGTATGCGTGTGTGTGTGTGTGTGTGTAGTGCATACAGGAAGGAAACACGAAAAAGGAGACGGGGAGATACCATCCATGGTTCACTGCGTGTGTGTGTGTGTGTATGTGTGAGAGTGTGTGTTAGTGAAATGGGAAGGAAGTAGATTGAAGTAATCGTCAAGGTTAAATCTAAAAGGTCGAAATTTTACATATGGAAGTTGTACTTTTCTAACATACAAAACACACCAACACACACACACACTCAACCACATATGTTCACAAAAATTGTATGCTAACATACATGGAAACACATTCTGATGGTTTTAGATTTTCATTCACTATAATTTTCAAAAAAGGATATTTCATTCACTTTCACAAATTTCATGTTAGAAATTTCAAATATTTTTATATTTTAGACCCATGATAGAACCGGGTGTCCGGTACCACCCCCATCCTGCCATACAAGCCAACATTCCTTCACACATTACACTAGAAGCCGCAGTTGACCTCACCAAAAAAACCGAAGACTGGAGGCCGCCGTCGGCCGAGCAGGACGTAGACGATGGCGACGACCACGAAGACAGCGACTCAGACACGCCTCTGGACATGTCGGTGTCCGCCTCCCGGCTGACTCCCGTGTTTCCCGGGTTCCGGCGCGACCATTCGCCGGCCCGGTCTGACCGGTCTGAGCCTGGCAGCCGCAGCGGTCCAGGGTACTTTTCACCTGTACCTGGAGCCAGGGACTGGAGCACTGAGAGGAGTGAAGCAGACAAAGGTAAACCAATATTTATTGAACAGGATAATTATGTCAATAAAAGGCAATACTTTTCTATTGAATTATAATTAAGATTTAGTAAAGATATACAATCTTTTATTGATGAAAGGTCGGACAACCAGACATACAAAAGTACAGATATGTGAAACAGTACTTAAATAAAAAAATATGTATACTCTAACAAGTATTTTGTTTAGATGAGTTTCCAAAGGACGGTTGTCAGCTGTGCGGGATGCCCAAGTCAGAGATGTCTGCTCACGACCACGTGGAGGGGGGCGCCTGCAACCAGAGGCCGATCTCATGCATCCTCTGCTCCAAGACCTTCACGCTGTGGAGCCACTACGAGTCCCACAAGAAGTGCCACCAAAAGTTGAAACAGCGTCAGTATCCTTGTCAATCCTGTGGAAAGGTAAAACAGTTTTCCCTGTTTTTTATGTAAGAAATTGTTATGAAACTATTGGAAGGATAGGACAACGAAAATAAAGTTTTATATCTTAATGTCCTCTTAATTTAAATTGGATTTACAAATTTTACATAAGTAAAAATTTTTCTTTTAACTTTTCTGTTAGTCAATAATAAAAGTTCCTTTTAATAATTGCATTTTTTAATTTGCTAGCAGCTGCGCCCATATCTTATGTGAAATAACCTCTCCTAAGATATAAAAAGCATTACTTAATCGGACTAGTCATTTATGAGATTCTTTGCTGCAAACAAAAATCCTACTACAATAACATAGATAATATGTTCTATTTTGTTTTAGATTTTTACCTCTGCCAGCAACAGAAACATGCACCAGAGAATTCATAAAGGAGTCCGACCATTTCATTGTATTCCTTGCGGAGTTTTCTTCAGACAGAAAGCTCATTTACAGTAAGTTTTACTGCATTTTATACATCATTTATCATAAAAATCTAGGTCATTAAATCATTATTAATCTTTAAATATTTTTTTCTTTCGTCATATTGTATTATTAAATGAATATGCTTATTTCTAATTTATCATTAAAATTTGTATTATAGGAAACATCAGCGCACTCAGGGCCACATCCAGGCTGTTGAGCTCTTTGACAAGCGCCGGGCTGACGGACTTCTCATGGACCATGAACTAGTCCCCAGAGAGGACCTTGAGCTGGGCTCTGAATCTCCATCGGAAGAGGGCAGTCCTGCAGTACACTCCTCCTCCTCCTCTGTGAACGAGGACGAGGGTGTGGCGCTGGCGCACATCAAGACCAGCCCCAAGAGGAAGCAGTCACATCCACAGCACAGCCTTCACCACAAATATATCCTCAGGGACGAGGAGGACGAGGGCATTGAGGAGGAGGAGGAGAGGCTGAGCCCCCGCGAGGATATCATCCGCAGCAGCATTGAGTTCAACAGTCTGACTCAGGAGTACGAGTGCAGGGAGTGCGACTATAGTTCGGAGGACCACGCGGCCACCAGGGAACACTTTGGGATGGACCATATGCGGGACTTGAACGACTACCAGTGCTCCGAGTGTATGCTCACCTTTACCAAATTATATAATTTGCAAATTCACAAGAAGAAACACGAGACCTCAGATCCTTACTTGCCGTGCGAATTTTGTGAGCAGCCGTTTAAGGCCGCCAACAAGTTGATCAAGCACATGGAGGTTATCCACCACGTGTGTCCGACCTGTGGAGACAAGATGGATGACAAGAACAGCCTGCTTGACCACATGGAGAAGGTGCACAATGAGATAAGAAAGGGCATTCACGTGAATATTCAGCATCTGTCTAACCTGTCATCCTTGCTGCCGGTCAAGCATCGGTTCGATATTGACAGCCGGCACGCCAAGATGCGTAAGCTGGACTCCTTGGCCGAGCACATCCGTGCAAAGCAGCTTCAGAATGCAAACGGAACAAACATTATCAACGGGAATGACAAGACAGGACCACACCTGGACCCGATGCCCCGTTCTCTATCCCTACACCGTAGTATAGACGACCATCACTATACGAAGCCAGGTATTCAGAGCCTGGTCACACATTTGCACAGGGCCAACAGTCCGCTCAACCTAAACCTCAAGTCAGAGAACAACAATATTTTGTCCAGCATATCCAAGATGGATTTAAAGCACGAGTACAACAGCAAGGAGCACCAAGCCCTGCAACAGCAGCAACATCACATCCGTCAACATCAAGTCCATCAGGTCCACCAACTGCCACCGCCGGACAGAGACGAGTTGACACCGCCTTGTTCACCCCCGGTTGCCGACGCCCGGATAACATCCAACGTTGTGTTAATCAACAACAATCCGACGCCGGAGTCCGATAACTCGAACGATATCGGCCTGGACCTGACGGTGAAGAAGGACAAGGTGAGAGAGGTGAAGAACGAGGTGACAACAACTGAAACCAAGAAGGAGGAGGAGCCCTACAGACCAGAGCAGAGAGCAAGAATCATCACACATTCTTTTCCTTACATTGTGCCTAACCTACCCTTTATACCAAGAGTCCCCATAGGTCCCCTACAGCCCCACAACAACACATTTACAGAACATTTGTTCAAGCTGGCCTCGATTTCTCGGCCAGCCGCTGTGGTCAGCACTGCAGCACAAAACCTAGCCAAACCAATTAACAGCACGCCACCGACCGGCCACCACACTGTCTTGTCGGCGATGCTGGGCCACCGGCCGCCGCCTTTGCCACCTGCAGCGGCCGCTCCTGCCGTGTTTCCGGTTTTCGGTGGCAACTTGCCGCCATCGATGTTTCCTCAGCACCCACTTCCGCCAAGAAATGATGATAAGCCGTCCTCATTGCAAGGGAAAGGTAATGAACTTCAAATGAAGCTTTTTTTTTAAATAACAAAATTCTATAATATGTTTAATAATTTTGTCTACTTTTGAACCATAGTATAAAGTAAATTTTGTATATTTGTTTAAAATAGAAAACAAAGTCATGTCTAAAGGACATTTAAACAAATTTCGATCAGATTTTTTATTTGATATTGAATTTTAAATCAAGACCTTTTAACTATGCCTTCCTTAAAAATTAGACCAAATATTCTGGATTTTTTAAAAAGTAATGAAACACAAATAGACATCCTAATTCTTTAATGTTTTAAGTTTTTTTGTATTATTCTCAAAAATATAAAACTTTTTTTCCTACAGATTCCAAGCCATTCCGGTGTACGTACTGTCCAAAAGAATTTGGTCACCTGTCCTCTCTGGAGTCCCACATAGAGCGGCTCCATACCAATGAATCCAAGCATCATTGTGAGTCCTGTGGCAGAGCATTCTCATCTAAATCTAACCTAACTGCACACAAAAAAATTCATACAGGTAGGTATTTTCAATACAAAAGAAATTAGAAGAAAAAATATTTAATTTTAACTTTTGCATCTGTAAAAATTAATGTTCAAGGAAACCTAGCAAGAAAAAAAATGTTGTCTTTAAAAGAATTAAATACAAATTACATATACCTGAAAAAAAACAATTAAAGGATGTAATTTTTAAAAATATGTCTCAAAAAAATACATATTTTCTACTTTTCTTTATGTGTCCTTTTCTTTCGAGTTCAAATTTAATATATTCTAAATTTATTTTTATAGGAGAACGGCCATTTCAATGCGGAATATGCCAGAAAAGATTTCGTCAGAAGGCCCACCTGCAGAAGCACGAGACAACTCACAGTTCTGCAACCCCATACCAGTGCCCGCATTGTGATAAAGCTTTTGGACATCCGTCTAACCTCAACACTCATATTGCAACTCATAGTGATGTCAGGTAGGAAATTTATGCAATTTTAGTAGCACAGCTACTCTAAAACAATGATATGCCAGACCGACTGTTTGGTCGTCAAGCACCGTTGAAGCAAGACTATTTAATATATTAAATTATAATGCTTTGTTTTTCTTCTTTTTCCAATATACATTATTGTTCCTTTTTCCTTTTCTTATTTTATTTTTTTGTTTAGACCTTACGAGTGCACAGACTGTGGTAAGGCTTACAAGGACTCCGCCAGCTTCAAGCGGCATCGTCTAGTCCACTCTGGAGAGAGGCCCCACGTGTGCTCTGTCTGTTCTGAGTCATTTATAGACTCCAAGAGTCTGAAACGTCACCGCGAGATAGCAGGCCACCCCAGTGAACCCAGAGGCGACATGGACGACGAAGACGAGGAGCTGATAGAGCCCGGGCAGGAGGAGCAGTATATACCTGGCGGCGGACACGGCCCACCATACCTGGCCTCACCGCACCATCCGCCGCACGGCCTCGGCGAGCGTGGCGAGCTACCCATGAGGATGGGACACTTTTTGACCCATCGAAGCCTGGGAGAGGACCACCATTATATTCCCCACCGTGTGGAGAGAGAGGAGGAGGTGGGCGGGGGCAGCATTAGGGAGGATCACGAAGAGGATCATGAGGATCACGAGGATGATGGCGCCAGCAGTCATGAGGGAGATCTAGAGATTGCGGAAACTTCGGCTGATTCGGGTATCAACTCCAGCATGGAGAATCATGGAAACCAACCTTTGTGAAAGTGCTACGCTACATTTTTGCAAGTAAAATATTAAAAAAAACTTTAAGAAAGGACATTAACCTAGTAACAAATCTAGTCGATTTAATAAAATATAAAGAAGACAACGTGTTCACTAATATCCTGGTGTTTATATATTATGGGAAAGAAAGTTGCTGTGCCTTAGAAACATCTTGTTCTTGTGTTCTTTTTTGCACAAGAACAGAGCACAGCACATGGCGTGAATAGCAGTTGACCTGGCGCTAGTCCTGTTTCAGATTTGATCTGTGCCAGGTCATACCTGTGCCAGATTTAGCCACTACCAGGCTGAAACTGTCCAGGTATGATCCAGGTCCTGCTTGTGATACTCTGTCTGATGTTTAAATTTAAAAAATGATATATATCACCATTTCAAAAACAATTTTCACCTCTCTACATCACCATCACACACAACCAGAAACATTTGACAACAACCATAACAAGAAACAACTACCTGTACTTCAACAACAAGTGAACCTTTTTTTTTACTATTTTTGTAACAATTTATATTTATATTTGCATTTCATATGGGCAATTGTTAATGTTTAAGGCAAGTAGTTTGAATAGTTACTGCTAGTACCTGCCACGCGACACAGGAGGCGCTGCTATAGGCACCACCACATAATGTGATAATTCAATGTACTCACACAATTTTTAATTCATTATTAAATTATTTTTTTTTTATATTTTTTTATTTTGTACAATATTGTAAGCACCCGCAAGCCGCAAGGCCGGGGCACTTGGGATTAACGTGGCATTATTTTCCGTTTCCTAGCTAACAGCAGTTGTGACCGCACAGGGATTTATACCTGGCCGTATTTCTGCTTTACATCTATTTTTCTATCTTTTATGTATATAGTTTTCTCATCAGTTCTATTTTTATTATTTTTATTGTTATTATTTTTACAAATCTCTTTTTTCTAGTCTTTATTTATTATAATTGTTTACCTTAGATGTGATTTTTATAGTATACTATGCATTTATACATGAATATTATTATTAGATGGCGATATCAACAAATTTATTTTATAATTTTTACACATTTTCATTAACCCATTTTATAAATGTTTCACTACTTTTCTACATTTTATATCATAATTTAGTTTGTAGTTTATTTTTCTTACTGTTTTAATTAATTTTGTCTTTAAAAACTTGTTGATATCTGCCCCAGATTGCTACTAATGACTGAACTGTGAGCCAATTATTTTGTTGTACTTTCAGTCTTTTTGTTTGTAGTGTATGTAATGATTATTAACACAAATGAGGAAAGTACCATTAAGTTAAATAAAGTTGCTCAAATTGATTCTTTTTTATTTATTTATGTTTGAAAATTTGTTGGATGTTGCATCGGCGTTTGGCTCAAAAATTTATCAAATGGACTAACTAAAAACCTAAAAAATGTCTCGTCTTAAAAACTAACTGTAGTCATAATATATCAAAATTAAAAGGATAAATAAAACCACCGTCCGTATCCATGAAACTACAAAATCATGTTTTTGAAACTATTTATTTTGATAAAAAAAAATAGATTAAAAAACATGTACATCAACCATAATCTAGCATCCCATTTCTTCAGAAATACGCAGTCGCGCGCCTAGGTCGAGAGTTAGGGAACACAAGCAATGAAAAATGCGCGTCAAAATTTCTAAATCTTGCGGAGACACATTTCCTAATAGAAAATATATCAAACATGTGCTTTTTTAATGCAAACATAAACAAGTTGGAGTCAGACAGACGGACAGACAGTTATCAGATTTGTCCTAATTTCATTCAGTACATTTATAAGACATTATTAGCATTGCTCGATATTTGTGTTTATTTATTTATGGGTTTGTGTGTGCTGTGCAGTGTGTGTGTGTGCGTGAGTGTTAACTTGAGAAAATTCAAGGCTAAAGGAAATTCTAGACACCCATTATTTCTTCCTCTCTCTAATTCTCTCTCACTTCCTCTCTCTAGCTCTCTCTCTCTCTCTCTCTCTCTCTCTCTCACTTCAACTCCCTCTCTCTATTTCTATTCATGCTATTCCACAAGTGTTGCCTCTCTATGTCTGGTTCCTAAACTAATACTGTCACAGTATATATTAGGCTCTCACTAGGTGAAATATTATGTGACTCTATAAACCATTTTTCTCTCCTTTTAACATTACTGTCTTTAATTGGTGTTTCTTCATAACAAATAGAAGTTTATACTTGGACATTTAAGGAAGGTAGAAGTAAATTGTATTTAAATTCATCTACAGCCGTTTTCTATTTATATTTATTTTACTGGCTAACAAAGACGGAAATAAAAATTTGGGTAAAGATCAATTTATCGTCCATAACTGGTTTTTCTGCATGTATCTATTACAAATAGCGGTTCTTCCAAAAATGTTAAGATATAACATCATGATTCTTTTATCTGGTTACTAATGTTTGCTATAATTAAACTACTAACTATTTATTTACTCCTCTCGTAGTCATTAGGTTGTGCATAGGCTGAAAATTCTGACTCTGATTACTGAATTTTTGTCGTTCACAAAATTATTTGGCAACGGCAAAAACCAGTTACACTGGCCGTTAAACAAATTTTACAAACATTAGCTCAAAGAAAAACTGAAGTCAAGCTGTTTTGATGGAGAACTTTGTAATAGTGTGGAGTGAGTCTAGACCTGTTTCAACAATTTCGCGGCAAATTTCAAGGTCCTTTTTCAATATAACATGGTTTCTCCTACCCCAGGCCATTTTTGTTACCAGAGACCCCTTCCCTCTCCCTCACCCAAGAACCCCACCTTTATTTTTTTTGTAGCCAAATTAGAGCAGTTTTTGACAATATCCTATAAGTTTTAATTTTACCCATACAAACCCCTTACTTTATAAAGAACTTCAAAGAAAGAACAGAAAAAATATGGTGCCACATTTTTAAAATTAGGTATTCCTATCCATCCTTGTTAGGAATACCAGTCCATGTTTTCTTGTCAACCGTCTGTGACCATTTGTGTTAAGAAGTTTAAATGTTTTATTTTTCTGATTCCAATACACGACGAAACTGTTCAAGCTGAAAATCTTATTTATGATGAAACGTATAATGGCAAACCTAACCTAACCATATTAAACTCAACATGGGTTGTTGCTTTTGAAACATATCAGGCCAAATACTCTAGCTATAGTCATTATCCGAAGGGGGTGGCAAAAGGTGGTATTTTTCGACTAACTTAAATCTTTCTAAAAATCCCCCTTGTTAATTTGTAAAAAGACTCCTTTTATTCTCCTTGAGCCTGGACTTTAACTGTTTTAAACCCCATTTAGAGGCCACTAATTTTTAAATGAGAAGCTTTTCCACATTCATGGTCCATCCATCCGCAACGGATAGTTCTGATTGATAATGTGGCCAATGTAGAATTTTTTTCTCGTATTCATTCGAATCCGGTGGATAGGAACCGGTTCTCATTCATACGAAAAAACTATGTCTAGCATCGTATTAT
>LS055783.1:0-14038 GCA_900241095.1 Acartia tonsa | reverse complement strand
TATTTAAAATGAGCTAATGTCATGCCATTGTTACTTCAATTATATCAACCAACAGTTTTTAACCCTCACATGGGTACATTTTAGTAGCAAGGCTACTCTTTGTGATCTGAGTTTGTAATGTCAGTATGTCTGTAAAACTTTATATTCTGTTGTATTTTCACTAATTTTCAACATAACTCTTTTCCCCCTTTATATCTACCACTTTTTCATACTAGCAACGTCGCCCCTAGCATCAAGGAGTTCTTTATTCAAAAGCATAAGAAGGGAGAAGAAAAATAGCCTTAAACCATTTAGCAATCATCTAGGAATATATGGGAGTTTCCCTTTAAAGCAACACTAAATCAGTTCAATAGTTTTTGAAGACTTACTATAAATAAATTGATAATAATTTAAGTACAATTTAAAAAAATAAAATGTTGGTGTATATTTTTAGATATTATATATCCTATCCTTGGTTTCAGTCTGTAACTGCTTACACATGATTTAACTAAATCATGATTTCCAAACTAGAAAAATCCAAACTATTAAAATATTCTATCTAAATAAAGCTTTTCAGTTGATAATAATGGTAACTTGACTATTATCTAGATATATTTTTTTAAGTTGATAACTATGGTTACATGACTATTATTAATAATAATTTCATAGTTGATAACCATGGTTACTTGACTAATATATAAAAAAAAATTTATAGTTGATAACCATGGTTACTTGATTATTATCTAAATATAGTTTTATAGTTGATAACCATGGTTACTTGATTATTTTCTAAATATAGTTTTGAAAGTTGATTACCATGTTTACTAGACTACTTTCTAAATATAGTTTTTATAGTTGATAACCATGTTCACTAGGCTACTATCTAAATATAGTTTTTATAGTTGATAACCATGTTTACTAGACTACTATCTAAATATAGTTTTTATAGTTGATAACCATGTTCACTAGACTACTATCTAAAAATAGTTTTTAAAGTTGATAACCACGGTAATCTAACTATATATTAAACATAGTTTTTAAAGTAACTTGTCTATTAATTAAACATAGTTTTTGAAGTTTATAACCATTGTTACTTGACTATCATTTAAACATAGTTTTTAAAGTTAATAACCATGATTACTTGACTATTAATAAGCTAGTTTTATAGTTGATAACCATGGTTACTTGATTATTGATAAGCTAGTTATATAGTTGATAACCATGGTTACTTGACTATTAATAAGCTAGTTTTATAGTTGATAACCATGGTTACTTGACTATTATAAACATAGTTTTTATCTAGTTACCCTGTGTTATATTTTAGGCACCGTTAGCGCGCATCTTTAATACCTAGTGTTCTTACAAAATCGATAATTAGTTTTTTTCACAAAATCATAAGAAAGCTCTTTTAACTAAAGCCTTTTCCTTTGTCTAAATTATCAATCCTAAGTCTGTAATATAGACTTGCTTTGAATACAATAAACTTTACTTTCAACCAATTAGACCTTGGTTTTAGGTTGAACATCATAAACTAGCAGTCATTTGATTGCTAATCTTTGTCTAGAAGTCTTAACAGTCCTTCCACAGTAGAGTCTTTTTTTTACTGAAATGCGTTTGTCCTAGCAGCAAACGAAATATTTGTCGTCGGGGAGGTGATAGTTTCGAATCTCGGTTTAACACCGCGTCATATAAAAAGACTTCAAAATGGTTCCTACAGAGCTATGTCAGGTGTGCGACAAGAGTAGTTGGAATGCCTTGGCGCAAAACAGGCGCAAATCATTACTAAGCACAGTTAGGACTTCTAAGACGAAGGTCGTGCAGTCAAAGGGTTAGTTGTCTACAGGGAGAATGGGCGCTTTACACCACAATTAAGACGCGGAGTATGTTTTAAGGTTTTTAGAACCCGGTTACAATACATTAACACCCTGTGATGAAATGTTACACTAAATAGTTTCCTTTATGGAGAAGGCATCCCTTTCATATAAGTTGTACTTGGGGGGTTGTATTTATACACATACATAAATAGATTATAGTTTTTAGCACATATTATTTAATATCAGCATCTTAAGCTTAATACATTTAGAGTTTATTAGTATAAAGCAAATTATTTTTTATTGATTTTGTGGATGTCACAATTCTTTATCAATTACTTGAAACATCGCCCGTAGCCTCTATGGACTCTAAGTAACCCTCTACAATCAAACTTAGTTTCTTTTTTCAAACCCTACCTTTAAGGCAAATAGCTTTAAAGGTGTTTATGACCTGTTAGTTATACTGTCTGAAAAGCACACTCAAAGCGTTCTTCAAGTACGGACGGACAGACAAACAAACATCGTTATACTTTTTCCTTAAATTTATAAAATATAAAAATACGTCGCAATACTGGTCGACTGAAATTTTTTATGATATTTTTAAGAATAGTTAACCGTAGAAATTTAGTCAAAAGACAACTATAATTTATGCACAAATTAAAACACGACGGATAATGCTGGACGTACTTACTTTTCTATGCAGTAGCTTTGCTGCTAAAAAGCACAAGTCAGCCAGCGGTCCATTTGAATTTAGTTAGTGTAAACATACACAAAGAAAAAATTTTATGTCATAAACAACATAAAAGGTCTTCATAATAGAAATTTACTTTTATGTACCTTACCATTACTTCTGTGGGTTTGTTAGGGATAAGATAAGGAGCAATAGAATTGATGATAAACAAAGCTACCTCATTTGTAGTTTGAAACATTTGGTTGAAAAGTTTAGACACTACTAGATTAAATCAAGATTTGCTAAAAGTACTCAAAGTTTTATAGCCAACGAATAAAATAACGTGTTTATAAAACCAGTACGATTTATATTCCTATGTTACCTAAATCTCTAATTATTTGTAGACTTGTAGACTAATTCCTTTTTCATTGAAAGACTGTTTTTAAGTATTGAATTTTGCCACGGCTTTCCCATCTGACTATAATTCACCGCATAATCTTCTTAACATTTTCTGTGAATTTTTTTATGGTACCAAAAGTTTAGAAACATGTCGTCACATTCGCTGGCTCAAACCTTTAGGTACTTAAATCTTGATTGGTGGGTTCAAATTGACATTGAAAACAATTATTAACCAATAATTTTGTTTTCTAGTAATTTTATCATATGATATTTACATCAATTTAGAGTCCAATTTCTTATCTTTTTAGTTCCCTGGCCGTACAACTTAATAAAGTTAGTGTGTCATGACTCATAAACAACTTATTTAAAAAGGCCGCAAAATAAGAAAGGCATTTATTTTCAATGAGATAGCAAAACGAGGAATATGAAAAGGTTTTACAAAATATTACCAAAAGTTGTATTTCCTTAATATCTTCAAAGCTAAATTTTTATCTGTTTGTCTTTTCTTGTCTTCTGTAAGATCTTGCAAACTTCTGGACAAATAGGTCTGACAAGGTTCATAAAAGCTTTCTACTGGATAGGTTTCCAAACATTTCTATTCAAGTAACAGCGGTCAGACAACACAAAGTATTGTATATAAAGCAGTCAGTCAATTGACAAATAACATCTGTAGAAGAGCAACGTTATTCAGAAAACTTTCTATACTGTATATAGGTCTAAAATTGTCTTAGCGACTGCCTGATATGGTCGTCAATACATAAGTTTGAAAATTAATTTCGACGACCACGAGTGTGGGTGAATAGATCATAAGGCTTATAAATGTTTACATCTAAACTAAGTGTATTCATATAAATCAGGGAGTAATATTCCACAGGAAAAATTTATTTAGCATTTAACATTTTAGATAATCGTGATCAGTCAGTATTGGGACAAAATGTATTGATTTTTACATATTTGTGAACAGTGAAAGCATTTTATTGACTCACAATTTTAATGGTTAATGTCGACTATAGTACATTAAATAAGAAATGGATATATTATTACTTGGATCCTACACCATATTATCATGTTCTCTAATAAAGTGAAACACGCAGCAGGCTAAAATTCCGATTTCACCCTTGAAAATACAATTTTGCCCCTGTCATAATATCTACGTTGTTAGAAAAGAGCTAAAAATGTTGAATTATTGTAAATCTAATAAATTGTTATTTATTAACTTATATGCTTATATGCAAAAACACTTTGCCTAAGTGCTTTTCAACATACTTATTACTTTGCCTATAATTATACAATATACATATATCTATCTATCTTTCTACTTCGCCTTCATATAATTATTTTTACATTAACAAGTAATTTCTTTTAAACTTTTTTGAAAATATTAGATGATGAAGCATAAAGTTATCATGTTTTTTTTAATGGCTCAGATATTGATTTCAAAACTAAATATTTTACTTTATATTATTCCAGTCTTTATCTTCTAAAACGTTCTTTTGACATAACTAAGAAGAAAAATTACTCATTGTTTTCAAGATTACTACATAGCATTTGCTCCCATAGCCTCTCAGTGCATATACACATTAAATTGTTAGTGATATCGTAACATAGTCGTACAGGGTACAGACATAATAACTTCCGACATAATTTTTTAATTAGAATTGCTTGAAAATGATTCTTTGATTTTACGACCTTTGTTTGAAAGTCCTAACTGTGTAATTTGATGTGTTCCTCAATTGCATCCATTTATTATCCATAAATTTGGCTACTGTCATCGATTTGAAGCCGCTTTTTTTTCTGCTCAGCGACGGCTCTCATCAAATGAATAATCTTTTATAAAAAAACAAACTTTGCTTTATGTCATTTTTGGTTAAAAAAGAGGTTTTCTGGATTTGATGGAACTCCAGGAGCCGGAGCCAGAGCATTTTCCCAAAAAATACGGATGCAGCTTCACTTAGCTGCCAGCTACTCATTTTTTGTATAAAATGCCTCTAATGCTTTTCGTCTTTTGTTTTACAAGGAAGATTAAAAAGGCTCTAAGACCAATGTCTATTGACCTAAGGTTAGACTTAATTCTATACAACAAAAATAACTTTAGGAACAAGGACATATATCTACAAAGTATTGAGCTTGACTATGTGTTTAATTTTGTTAAATTTTTCTTTCAATCATAGGGTAAAAAGGGTTAAAATAAAAAGTAGTTACAACAAAGGAGTAACATATTATGACTAAAGAAACAAACTTTTATTATACCTAATCATATTTTATTTTTTACAAGGATCATTAGTATTTATAAATCTTATCTTTTTAGTTTATAAAATGATTTACAAATGATAGTATAATAAAGTTAATATTTCATTGCAATTTTTTAGGTAAGTTTGAAATATAACGAAAATATATCAAATGATTTATTTTTGAAAACAGTTTATAAATACCTAAGAAAGGTTTATGCAATTCCTTTATTCGAATTATTATCTAGTAAAAAAAGGTATTAACAAGTTGAATTGTTTTGTATTTCTTCATATTAGTGTATAAAATGCTATCAGCAAAGATATTAATGTATAGATAACCACAAGGTTTTCTGCAGAAAAAAATCACTCCCTATACTTGTACTTTAATGAAAGGTTATAAGTTGATAAATATGGTGTTAATTGCTTTGCTGAAGGAAAACAGTGCACAAAATGCAAAATTTAAAAGAGTATATAGGTGTTTATACACTAAACCACATTTATCAAAATATAAAAATATACAAGGATGACAACATCCATAAAAACGAATCGAGAAAAAAAACGAACATTAACACTAAAAAGTGTCAGAAGTAGAAAATAATGAGAAATTTTATTGCAAAACTTCTTAAATAGAGGAAACTGTTTAAGGACATACTCACATTTTTAGAACTATAGAAATGTTTCGCTTATAACATTGTTTTTTTTTATTAGAAAGGTTAAAAATCAACATGTTTTAAATAGACGTACGGACATTCTGGTAACGATTAGAGAGCTTAGTCATCATTGGAATACCTGTCTTTGCTATCCTATTATATAGAGTAGTAAGCTTTTATTGTCTGTAGCGAAGGATCTCAAGACCTAACCGCTGAACCGATATGGTTTTCCTTAACAGTAAAGATTCTAAAAGGTCCAGGGAAGGTTTATAAAGTCTCCCTAGGGGCTTCTGGGGGCGCATCTGTTTTCAAAATAACCCTATAAATAAACATAAACATAGACAAAGAGGTTTCATAAAATTGTCCTTCACAAATTTATAATATTTATCAGGGATGTAGGGGTGCAAGGATAGGAAACTGGGGGCAAAATTTATCTTTCCTAAAATAATTTTAAAGTAAATCAAGACATAATTTCCTCTTTTGTAAGATATATTAATTTTCCATTCACCCATCCTTGTGTCCCCAAGAATTTCCAGACTTCCAGGGAAATAACAGAAATACATTTTTAGAATAATTCTAAACATATTTTTAAATGATTGATTTTTTAATATTTTTCCAACTTTTTTTAATGTTGAAATGTTAATAATCTGGAATCATTTGGAAATATGGATAAAGTTCAAAAGTTAATCCTTTCATTTAAATGGTTTGTTCTTATTTTTAATCTAATTAGGGTGGTTTAATGCTATTTTCTACTCTTTAATATGGTCCCCTTGTATTTCAATACAGTTAGATGCTGGTGGCACAGCCATAAGAATGTTTTTTTTGGTGAGAAATTATGCCATATTTAGTCATTCAGTAGGAATTTTCATTCGCAACAATTTTTATTTCTTGGTTCATAAATTCTATGTAAGTCCACTCTAAATTATATCTAATGTTGCGACCATAACTAAATAGGAGACAGAGACAGTTTTAATTATATATTTATGTCCTCTCTATATTGTATCTAATGTGGCGACCATAACCTAATAGGAGACAGAAAACAATTTTAAATTCTATGTATGTCCATTCTAAATTATCTCTAATGTGGCGACCATAACCAAATAGGAGACAGAAACAATTTTAAAAATTCCCGACGACCCCTAAAAATATTTGGCAAGTTAGTTTGTTTTTTAGGAAGTGGGGGGCACCCTAGTCAACTACCATTTTATTATTAACCTGATAAATAATTCCAAGATATTCATCAAAAATATTTATATTGTACATATTCATAATGCAAATAAAAATGCTATACTTGTTATTTAGGAAGAGAACAAAACTAAGTTAACTTTAGAGTAATTTTTTGACTGGTGGATAAATTGAAAAAAAACTTTTCCAGTAAAATTTTTTAAAGTAGACTGGGCCTTTGGCCCCTCGGGGCTAACAAAACTGAGTTTAATCATATAATTTTTCATTTTAATATCCGCCTAAAGCTTTCCATAATACGATGCGATAAATATCTATTCTTTAATTCTCTCTGGGTATGGTATTCGGGTTCTTCACTAAAGTTTGAACAATAATAAGAAAATGTTAATCTTATAGGGCCCTATAAAACCACACAGACATATAAACATTCCTTGATATTAAATTTCATTTAATGATATGTACCATAAAAGTCAATGCAAGTTATAAAAGATATTTAACCTTATATTTTTGACTGTTGTCGTTTAGGTTGAATTATGGACTAAATACGACAATAAATAAGATATAAACTTTAAAGCATGGGTGTCCAAATGGGGGGGGGGGAGTAAATATTTCTCAGAATATATCCCCGCCAGATCCATCAGAACCACTCCGGCAAAATGTAAATAAAGGGGAAATCAAAATATTATTATTTATTGCTTTAGTCCACCCTGTCCTGTTAGAATCTTGAGTTTGCTCTTGCCTTAAATGCGTAAATATTTGTAAAGTCTTTTTGTGTAAATGCACAATTTTCAAATAAAGACAGGATAAAAAAAGGTCCAATAATTTCCTTCACATTTAAAAACAGGAAAAAGTTTCAGAAACCAATCCATTTCCGCTGGATAAAAACTGGTTCTAAGCTAAACATGTATCGAAACATATTGTAGACAACTGTCAACGAAATGCGAAATAAAATCATAGGATCAATTCATTATTATGGGCCAAAAAACTAGAAATTAATCCCATTTACATTATCATGAATGATGATTTCCTAAAAATAGTTAGGCCCAATTTAAAAGCCAAAAATTGTCACCATCTCCGAATGTTATTAAAGTTAGTCCTACTATACTTGTCCGTCCAATTTATGGAAATTCTTTTTTATGGATGTTATCATTCTTGTAAAATATTGCTTTGTTAATAAAATAACAGAGATAAATTATGGAGTGGCAACGCCTCTAATAAATAAAGCCAATCACCAAAAATAATTCTGTAACGATAAGATATTCATAATCACACAAAATATCCTTTTTAAAATACTTGAAACTTTGCTGTGATTGTTAATGTTTTTTTTCTAGAACCAAGTAATGAGTTATGAATAAATTGATAGTGTGTATTCAATTCCACATATGTATTGTCTTATCAAATACATCAGAATCGCAAATTATTAAAATAGCATAAACCCCCACTTCACTTTTCTTGAATTTTTATCCTACTTATCCAATTTTTGCCATTGTGTGTTTTTCTGTATATAAAGTTAGCTATGTGGATTTAATAAACTGTGGAAGTGTAGTCATACCTAAACTGACCTCTAAATGTTGGTGTGTGAAAGAAATGAGTTCATGATTGGACTGTCCATAGTTTATTATCGCAATTGACATGTAAAGATCTAACAATCATGATTTCTTATATGGTTTGTCAGCCGCAAAGGTTTATTCTGACATGAAATTAGTGTAAGCAATTAAAACCTTTAATAATTCCCAATTTTAATATTATTAATACTGTAAATTAGATTCTTTGGCTACAAGTTCTTTTATTGTAAATTGTGACACTTTTAAATTTTACACAATTCATAAATAATTAAATGTGTCAACATTAAGGCAGCCACGCAGTTACAGCTGAAAAATTAAAAGCCGTGAGGCTGCAGCTGAGGGTGTCTTGGGCTATTTGAAGCTGATTTTATTGAAATTCTCTGGCTGCGACTCCTTTAAAATATTACCACAACAGGATGGCTGCAGATTAGAGTAACTTATTCTTTCAATGAATTGAGTTCCAGGTCTATACGTATTAATAAATTTTTATGCATTGAAAACATTGCCTTAAGCTTTAATTAAAAGAACAATTCTATCAGTGACAAGTTTGTATTTATTACTTTAAGGGAAAGGAATACATCACTTGCAAGATAATTTGCTTTTGTTTTATAAGATAATTGTTGCTTTTATATAAAACTAGCGATTGCATCCCTAGCATCTAGGAGCTATGTTTACGAATAAATAGGAAAAACAGAAAAATAGGTTAAAACCATCCAAAGATTTAAATCTAAAAAAATAATAGCATAAAACCAACCTGGGACATATGTGAAACTTCCATAGAATGGAGAACTCAATCAGTTTAGTAGTTATCGAAATAGCTATAGACAAAAAACTTACTAAGGATTCAAAATGCATGGACATATATCTTTTTAACTCTTATTTTATACATCTTAATTGGAACTGGTGATCTATTTTTATAGAGAAACATATGCATTCCGCAAATAAATAGTTAAAAAAATTAAATGTGTTTATACATAAAATATCACTTTCTTAAATAGGATTACAATTTATACTACAATATGAAAGAGCACATTTTTAAAAACCTTAAATTTAATAAAAATAATTTTTTCATGTGCTATATCTCTACATTGCTGATAAAAATTGGTTGTTTCTTATTATTATGCATATATATTGTATGTCCTAATTAATGTTGATAATGGGTATAATTAAATATGCTCGCCTCTATTATTATATACAACCCGAGATTTTTATCATAAATTAGGTCTAGGCGCTCAGAAATGCAGTGAGGTCTATATAAAAACATGCTCTAAACTAAGTCACATAGTTTTAGAACATGAAATCATATTAAGAGATTTTCATATTATAGATTTTATTAGCGTGCCTTTTATTTGATTCTACATTAAAAATTGTATAATAACATGGAAAAACATTTCGTTTTGTCTCAATAAAGATTATCATTGTTATATAAATGTTAAAGGGGTTTCCTTTAA
Source organism: Acartia tonsa (assembly GCA_900241095.1). Taxonomy (NCBI): domain Eukaryota; kingdom Metazoa; phylum Arthropoda; class Copepoda; order Calanoida; family Acartiidae; genus Acartia; species Acartia tonsa. Next base: position 4,103 of record LS055783.1, on the reverse strand, counting down.
TAAAATATCCTTTTCTGTTAAAAAAATCTTTCTTTATTTTGCTTGCTACTTGATTTTAATAAAAAATTAAATAAGAATAGTAGAATATTTGGTTTTTGATATTTTTAAAAATTTTCTTTCAAAATTTCTTATAGTTTTATTCAACATAAGTATGTTCTTTCATGCCATTATAATTTGAAGGCGAAAGAATCTCCGCATGTCCAATATATAACATATTTACCCAGCTAAATTATATGTCTGATATCTTAAATTACTTTTTATGGTAGTATATAGTTGATTTTAATGGAATTAAAATTATTTTCATAATTTTAAAACTGAACATATCCTTATAATAAAGTAATAGGATCTCTGCCTGTGTGTCTGTCTGTTTGTGTATACCAAAGGATCTCGCTAACAACTGAACCGATATGGTTCCCCTTAACAGGGTAGATTCTCATAGGCCCTGGGAAGGTTTATAACTATTTTGGCGGAGGGTACCACTAACCTCTCAAGAGAAATCGCCACTAGAAAAAATGACCCCCTTCCCCCCTTTTTTTATTTTTTCTTCTTTTTAAAACTACAATTCAAGGGCCCCTAATCATTTCTAACCCCCTCCCAGGATTACGTTTTAGAGATGTGTAACAAATTTAGGAGCCTTTACAGCAAATCCTGGCCCTTCATTTCTTTTATCATCAAAATGAGATTTTTTAGTTCTTGCTCTAAATGATGTTTTATCCACCCATCATACAACCAACTCTTTGATTGCATGACCTTTGTTTAAGAAGTCTTGTCTGTGTTAGTGGTAGGGTGTGGATCTAATGCACAGGATAAATCTCTTATTTCACCAGTGGGCCTGCTATAAGAAGCTCTGTAGTGCCTGTAAAAATATGACGTCATACAATACAAATGACCAATTATTGGCCAACACACAGACTAGATTACCAATGGCAGGCCAGTATACATTTTAATTACCACCTCCTGGTAACTTTTGATTTAGAAAGAAAATATTTTTTGATGTTTTTTTGGTTAAGATTGGGTTAAGGAGAGCTAGTGATAAGAATTTAGAAATATGCAGGGGTGGGGTTGGAAGGTCAAATAGATAAATAGGGATGCTTCAAATGCATCCTTTAATTAATCCTATAAATAAGGAAATATTAAAATGAGTGCATGTCAAAAAAAAAGGATTATTTAGTGCATATGTTTTGAATTAAACTAAATTTTGTTATAAATTTTAAAATAAGATTTTCAAATTAATTTTTCATCGTTTTAAAAATGTAATAAAAGAGTTTGGATGCCTCGTATACACTTTTCAGGAGAGATTCATTTAATGTAGAGATTCGAGAAGTTTCAAAGATGTAACTTAAAGGTAGCACATAAATAACATAAAAAAATTCTTTTTTATAAAACTAAAAATCTTTGGTGTTTTATGTTTGTTTACCCTCAATTGTAACACAAAATCTATTCAATGGAATAATATGCTCTTGTTGTTCTATCCCTGTATTCCTGAATAAATTGCAATTATGAAATATTTTGTCCTATATTTTGCATGATCACTTCACCATATTTATTTACCGAACCTAATTTAATCATTATTTTAAGCATAGTCATTTTTATGCAATATTTTTTATAGCTAGACACTACAACAATTTATTTTATGAAGAAAGCATCGGGTGCCCCCTCTAGCATCTTGATGCTCTGTATTATAAAGGGAAGGAAAGAGGCATAAAAAGTTCGAGTCTTAAATCTCAAAATAAAATGGTCTAAAACATTTCCGGGACCTATGTGAAGCCACACTGAAATGCAGAACTCAATTGGATTGGTGTTTAGCAAGATCTTAACGAACAAACAAAAAAAACTTAATATGGCCCTATATTATACATAAAAATTGATTGGCTGGTACAAATTATTTAGAAGTGTTCAAACTTCATCAAACATTTTAATCTATAAAAGAGGTTATTATGTTTATCTTAATTGGGCCTCTTAATCAATTTATCGTCCATTGTCCTATCCATTATAATACCTGATTGTTTTACATATATTAAAATTTTAACTTAACAAAAAGATTTACAAAACTAATTTAAACTAACTTCCCTAAACTAGATCAAAGAAAAATGTAAAAAAAATCGAAATAGGTATAAAAAGTTTATTATCCAAAATGTTAATTATACAATGTTTAAAATGTTATGCAGTAATAATAATAATAAAAGAAGATGAATTAGGCCATGAAAAGTAGGTTTTTAAAAACAACCTATAAATCCTTATTTATAGGTAACAGAAACTCTGAGTGTCTGTGCCGAAGGATCTTTCTAATCGCTCAGCTGATATGGTTCTTCTCATAGGTCCTGGGAAAGTTTGTAAACATTTTGGGGGAGGGTACTTTACTTTCTTATGTTGATATAGTAAGGAAATTTTTTAGGATAGGTAATAAAAGATACTTTGTGGAAACACTAGGTAATGTACATTGTTATCATCACGATATTATTATAAAGGGTTACAACATGTCATACATACATACAGATGTACATTCAAACAAGCAAAAATAGCTTACTAATGTTGTGTGCCTAGCATCTAGGAGTTCTGTATTCGTAGGGGAGGAGGGGCCGGCAGAAGAAGGGGCAGAAACAATACCCCCTTCAACCTTTTAAAGACCTATTTTAAAAATAGAATAGCCTCTTACCACCATAACTGGACCTCTATGTTGCTTTACTTAATTGGAGAAACAAGATTTGTTGTTATTGAGACTTTAGAGGACAAACAAAACTCAATTACTTTGCATAATAGGATTTAGGATCTCACTACAATTACACTACAAATTCGATTAAAATTTGGTTTGCTAAATCTATTTTTGATGCTTGTTTGTAAAAACTAGTATGTTAGACAATTTATGAGAGCAAACGGTTTATTTGTGAAGAGTAATTGTCTGTAAATATAAAATATGTTTAGGCTAACCAGGGCAAAACTTTAGGCTCTTGGTCTTTTAAGCGGGTATCAACGTCGCAAGGCTGTTGTCCAAGACATTGCATAGTCTTATCTAGTTTAAAGACACAAAATAACACCTGTTTAAGATCCATTGAAATCCCATTTATCTTACTGTTAATGATACGTGGCTGACAAATCAGTAGCAGTTACTATTTTATCGTATTGAATCGTATACCTTCAGCCTCCCCCACTTAAATAGGACCGCTACTAATTTTTAGTTGATTTTGGGATTACCACACGTCGTTTCATTCGTTAGTTGCCTAATAACTACACCAAAATATTTGTAAGCATTGTCACTAGAATCCTATATTTACAATTAAATTCTATTCTAATAACTACATTTATGTTTTTTTAATATCATAAAATATGCTTGCTTCACGATTACAAATGTTGAATAAAGATGAGTTTTGATATAATAAACTATTATAATCTTGCTAATTTTAAAAGTGTTGTTTTACTATAGTAAACTTTACAACTCTAAAGACTTGTTGGGATATATTTTTATTGTGCTAATCAAGTTCTGACACTCTACAATTGTTAATGTTCGTTTGTCTTACCATCTGACTTTAGAGCTTCGCTTTTATGGAATTTCTCGTCCTTGTTTATATGTTATTCTTCCTATGACACATGATTTATTGGCTTTGTACAAAAAAACCTAAATTCTTAATGATAAAGACACAACCCCCCCCATTTCCCTCCCCAAAAAAGCTTAGACGTCGTTGAATAAAGGTTTTATAAAAAAATATCTAGAATCTCTAAAAATAGGTAGGAACATCTAAATATAACAGCTTTTGATATCCACAAATCTATTTCCCCCAACATCAGTACATCATGATATGGATATCTAACTTTTGATTTTACCTATTTCATACATTTTTATATTGATATCTTCTTTTTAGTATGTCTGCAATAATATTGATTTTATAAAAAAAAATAGTAATTTTTAAAAGTCCGTCCGTCCGTCACAATTGGATAGTTTTTTTCGTTAATTTAAACAGGTTAGAATTGTCCTATCGATTCCAAACTTCACATGATGATTCCTGTGGTAGTTAGGTACATTTTAGAAAGCGTAGCAACTCTATAATCATTACAAGAATGTCCGTACGTCTATTTTAAACATGTTGATTTTTTACTTTTTTAACAAC
>LS055782.1:0-14043 GCA_900241095.1 Acartia tonsa | reverse complement strand
TCTCTCTCTCTCTCTCTCTCTCTCTCTCTCTCTCTCTCTCTCTCTCTCTCTCTCTCTCTCTCTCTCTCTTTCTCTCATCATCGTAATCATCGGATTTTCTTGGCTGTTTTGAAAAAAGCGCCATATAACAGTTTGACATAATATCCGACTTTTTTAGTTAATTTCTCTTTTCTCACCACCTGGTCATTATATAGTCACTATGGGATAAAGTATGGCACAAAATAATCTAACCTAAGTTTATAAAAAATAGAGAGGGAGGGGTATTAAAGAAATGCAATGCTGTTTAATCTTTAATCAACCCTACCCCCTCCTCCTCCACTTTAAACAGGGATTGCCCCTTCCTGCATAAAAAACTGTAACATTTTACGTAATTTAAACAATTTCTGTTTTGTCCGATAATTTCCAAAGTGAATTCTAAGGCTAACTCTTTTTTCATCAGTGTGTATTCAATTCCGCATATTTTTTCTCACCCGCTGAGGGGTTCCTTTTCGCAAAATGACACATCGCCAAATTGAAAGAGCAATTGAGGATAGGTTTAATGACGATAGTAAAGCAAATGGGAAGTAGGCTTTTCTATAAAAAAAATTGCGCATCCGTAAATGCCATATATTTGCGGAGGTGATTGCACATACTTTTTATCTACGCTTGCGCGATTGTTATCAAAGCAGACGCGCATTTATAAAGGATTAAGGTACTATCTTTTTAAGGCGAAGATTCCTATAATTAGGGATTGGTCGTATGTCCATATAAATAGGAAGTCATATTGTCTATAATTTTTGCATGTATTAAAATTGTCCTGTCCATTAGCTTGTCATGATGACAATAATCATCCTATACATTTTATTTTTAATAATAATAATTTCTGGGACGATCAGGCACTGTGCTATGGGTTAATATTTTTGAATAAAATATCAGGGACAAGACAAAATCTTTTATAATCTATGTTTTATTGGCAGCACAGGCGGTGGTGACGGCTACGACTACGGCCACGACTACGGCTACGGCAACGGCTACACATTTAAAGATCCGGCTCAGGATTAAATAACAGCTCCCGAAGTTTTTACAGTCCAATGATGCATCCCTCCCTAAATGCATCCCGCCCTTTTTCTATTTTCTTTCGTATTTCTTTACATTTGGAGTATTTAATGAGTGTTTTTGATTTAATTCTTTAAAGGTAAAAAAAATATTTAATTTATCCTAGGCAATAAAGGTTTATGTGTGTGTTTGTGTCTAAAAAGATCTCAATAACGGTCAGTCCGCTAGATCTAGAAGCCCAGGACAAGTTTTATGCTATCTAGTTGAAAATAAAATCTATGAATAATTCGTCTATTGTTTTATCTTCCTATCTTAAACAGCATGATTTCTTAATCCTTTTCTAAAGCTAAGCAATACAGTGCGGTAAAAATCAAAGCTTTGAAACCTAAAAGATGCAAAGTTTACAGATGTATTACCTCTATTAGTAGCGAAGCTACTCTCTAAATCTAAATATGTCTAAAATCATAATTTGCTGATTTTCATTAGAATAACTGAATTTTTTCATCTGGTCCATGAAACATTCCATTTTTGTTTCTTTAAGTAGCAACATATGATTGTTGTCGCCCTTGTTTTCTTTTAAACCTACTAATATCCCAAACTTTATGTATACAATTTTTACGCGGCTATCTATGGCACCCTATGGTGCTAAGCAGATGTCAGATATTTACAAACTACATAATATCATCACATACTTTGGTTTGGTGTAACTCAATTATAGCTCAAAATAATGGCTACATAATATCATCTTATACTTTGGTTTGGGAGCAAGTCAAATATGCGCTCAACATAATAGCTAAATACTTGTAAACAAAGTACAAAATTAGGCTGAGAGTAACTCAAGTATATGCACTGCATATACTAAATACTTATTTACAAACTATATAATATCATATCATACTTTGGTTTGAGAGTAACTCAAAAATGAACTATAACATAATGACTACATACATATATACAAACTACATATTATAACATAGTAACTCAAATATGCTTACAACATAATGGCTACTTACACATTTACAATCAACATGAAATCATCATATACTTTGGTTTAGGAGTAACTCAAATATGCTTACAACATAATGGGTACTAACATATTTACAAACAACATAAAATCATCATATACTTTGGTTTGGAAGTAACTCAAATATGTGCACAACATAATGGCTACTTACATGTTTACAACTCAAATATACGCTCTACATAATGGCTACATACATAATTACAAACTACATAATATCATCACATTCTTTGGTTTGGGGGTAACTCAAATATGCGCACAACATAATGGGTACTTACATATTTACAAACTACATAATATCATCACATACTTTTGTTTGGGTGTTACTCAAATATGCTTATGACATAATGGCTCCTTACTTATTTACAAATTACATATATAAAAATACTTTGTTTTGGGTGTTACTTAAATATGCCTATGACATAATGGCTCATTACTTAACTCAAAAATGTGCTACAACATAATGGCTATATACATATATATAAACTGCATAATTTCATCACATACTTTGGTTTGAGAGTAACTAAAATATGCGCACAACATAATGACTTCATACATATTTACAAACTACATAATATCATCACATTCTCTGGTTTGGGGACAACTCAAATATGCGCACAACATAATGGCTACTTACATATTTACAAACTACATAATAGCATCACATACTTTGGTCTGAGAGTAACTCAAATATGTGCACAACATTATGGCTACTTACATATATACAAACTACATAATATCATCACATACTTTGGTTTGAGAGTAACTCAAATATGCGCACAACATAATAACTATTTATATATTTACAAACTACATAATATCATCACATACTTTGGTTTGAGAGTAACTTAAATATGAGCACAACATAATGACTACTTACATATTTACAAACTACATAATATCAACACATACTTTGGTTTGAGAGTAACTTAAATATGCAAACAACATAATGGGTACTTACATATTTACAAACTACATAATAATATCACTTACATATTTTTGTTTGGGTGTTACTCAAATATGCTTATGACATAATAGCTCCTTACTTATTTACAAATTACATATCATTAAGTAATAAGAGTAAATAAAAAAATTTTACATAAGAAGTTACAGTTATTGGAGAATTAAGCTTTATTAGCTAAAATGTTAATTTTTGAAATTAGCATTAGCGCTTATTAAAATCTCTGCAAATTTTAAGTATTCCACTATGCTTGTACTATATGTATGTTTATAATATTATTATTGTTCACTGCGGGGGTTATTAGGAAAGTAAAGTGATATCATATGATACTACATTGATTTCTTTTAATTTTACCATCGGCATCGCCACTATCCTCTGAAAAGTAAAGAAAAGGGATTAGAAATATAGTCTAAAATTATCCAATAAAATTCTTAAAGCGTAAACGATAACCACAATTTCTTGGTCTGTTAGGTATTTTCAATTTTTCTATTGCAAATAGAAAATTAAATCACAGCTTCTTTGCCAGGAGAATGAAATCAAGTACAATTGATGGTTATCTCTCTGACCACATGAGTTTAAACATAATTACTTGACCAAGTTAACCTCAATTAACCTAGGCTAACCTCTTTTTTAAAATTCTTACTACAAAATTGGAGTGCAGCGAGGGTGATATCGATGATTGAAACGATTGAGTTCCCCATTTTAGGATGGCTTAACATTGACCCTTGAATGAATTTATGCTATTCAATTTAAATTTGAACCCTGAAATTGTTTAGGGTATTTTTTTGCCCCTTCTTTTCCCTGATGAATACGTTCCGTAAATATTAATACTTCAAGAATATGTGATTTAATCTATAATACAAAGTAGAACGATGTCTGTCTGTCTGTTTGTTTGTAGCGGGTTCTCTTTTACAGAGTAGCTTCTCAAAGGTCCCGGGAAGGATTATAACTATTTTCTTGGGGGTGGGACACCCCCAAACCCCCCCAATAATGAAAAATACCCACCCCCCTAAAAAAAAAATTTTGTTTTAAAACTAAAATTAAAATAGTGAGTTCGACTACCCCCGTTCCCCCCCTTAAAAAAAAAATTACCCTCTCAAAATTTTTTTAAAAATTTTTCAAAATACGAAAAATTGGTTTGATTAAACCTCTTGGGGCAAAGCCCCTAGAGGCTAGGGGCGAAGCCGCTAGTTATGTATAAAGGAATAAATTATTAAATCAGAAGTTAGGGACACAATCACTATTAGGTATTTATTAACATATTAATTAAATTATAGAAAATATTAAAATGATATAATATTTCACCTACTGTGACTTTCTTTGTGTAAACAAACCACAGAATAATAAACAAAAACAAGAGAAAGCTATGTCCATAAGTAACGTAGCATCAAATGTGTAAATCGATATATAGTTAATTGAATGTTGCACCAGATTTTTATGTACTCTAATAAAGTAATACTCCCAGCTGGCCAAAATACCGTACCTCCCATCAAACCACTTTACCATATTCCCCTCCCCTTTTACTGGATGATCGAACTTAACATTAAATTGACGGCAAATTGTCAATATATCCACGTGTTGTAAATCCATCAATGTTCACAATATTTAGAAACAATAAACTGTTATGCATGTTGTTGGTATATCAGAAGGAAGGAGGTGACTTTGAATTGTAAATTTGGTCCCTAAGGTTTTTTAACTGTGTTAACCTTTTTCTTGGCCCAAAAACTTTGGGTTCTTTTATTGAGTTTTAAACTAAAAACTGTTTTCTATAGAAGTTACAATTTTGTTTATTATAATTAGGAATGTATATCAAATTATTATTATTGTTTAATCCTTATAATTAATGGTAAAAAAATGTTACAGACAGAAACACTCGTTCACTTACAGAGTAGCTTCGATATTAATAAGATTTTATTTTATGAATAATTTTATTAATTAAACAAATACATAAAAGAAGATAAAGACAAATAAAAATTAATTTTCAAAAAAATCATATTTTTATTAAGTTGTTTGTTTTATTGTTATCTTTAATAAATACCAGGGGTCTAAAGGGATAAGACAATGGACGATAAATTGATGTACATCCCCAATGATGACACACATCATTACCCCTTCCGTATATTAAAATGAGTGGTTAAAACTTTAGACGGATGGGGAGGGCTTACTAAAGATAAGAAATAAGGAATTTATAGGTTATGGTTAGGTTTTAGTCTATTTAGCGGAGCAAATATTCAAATGTAGTTATTTTACTTATATACTATGTTATTTGTAAATCCAATTAAAAATTTACTTTATTCAATTTAAAATATGTAGTAATTATACCTTTGAGTCTAATTTCTAATTACAAAACATTTCTTGCACCTGGACTTTTTAATTTGAAGGGGGGGGGGATTTGAGTTTTTACATTGGGGAAAAGAAGAAAAGGGGAAACATTAGGGAAAGGGCATGTTGAGAGGTGGGGAAGGGGGGATAAGTTAATAGGAAATAGATATATAATTTTGATATGAACTTAAATCACCCTTTTTTATTTTTAGGGCAGCTACTATATACCAAGTTATTCCGTGCACACGTACGACCGACTACTATTCGCCTGTACTTTTAGAGTCAACCTACTTTAACTTCACTTTTATTTGCCTAATTTAAGAAAAAAAAATTAATAGCAGTGGAAATAAGATTACTAAAACTGTTATATTTATCTCTATTCCAAAATAAACCCATTTAAAGAATTTAAAATAAAATGAAATTATTTTAGCATGTTATAGTTAATTGAAATTGGATACTAACCAATTAACACTTCTTTGGATATTTTATCAAAATCAAAATGAATATATTTGAAGAAATTTTGTTGCAAAAACATATTTTCTACTAATTATTATAAGCTACGAAAGACAGAGAAAGAAAAATTGCGGGAAGATACATTTCGTCTGAAGTTTTAAAATAAATAAGAGGGAGGGGGGGGGGTGACTATCATCCTACACCCGCAAAAACAGAATTCTATCTAGCAATTATCTTTACACAATTATAGAAGAGCATGTGTAAAAACATTTTATATTTTACTATTAAAGTTTTTATGCTGCAAAGGTTAAAACAAGAACATGCAAAGTACAATAGTAAAAATGCATAAATATCAATGGATTTATTATACTTAGATCTTACACCAGACTATCATTTACTATAATAAGGCGTAACTTGTGGCGGGATAAAGTAAAATTTGAAAAAAAGTATGTCAATTGAGATCTCATTAACCACTTCATACATTGAGTTCAAAATCTTATAAAGTAGCCTTACTTTGGTTTTGCAGAGATTTTATCTGTTTTTATTTAGAATTGAAGAATTTTTTAATTGGAACGTATCAATGTGTAGAAACATGAAATTGTAGCAAAGTTAATATTGAAGAACATCTACAATTTTCAGTAATAGTGAGGAAACTAAAGCACTGTATCACATTATTTGCGTCTTTTAAAAAGGGGATGGGACTCTTTTATTGACACACAACCCCGGAAGTTTGGTGTTAGTGTTAATGTGTTAGATGAAAATTAAAAAGTCGTTGATACTTCAAATAAAATTAATTATAAAATATTTTGTGATGATGTATTTTTTTGTAAAATAAACAATGACAATTTTGTTCATAAAAGCGTTGCTGTTACAAGCTAGTTATTTTGTTATTTGTTAGAAGATATATAAAGCATTTAGATCTATCATTATAAAAGATAGTTTTGATGTCAAGTGGATGTGTTTTAAACCGTTTTCTGGATGGGGGGGAAAAATAGCCTAAAACAGCTTTGAACCTGAAAATTGTTAACATCTCTTTTTGCTGCTTTTGTGTCTTTGTTACTTTAGATCCATGATATTTAAATTCTACTGAATTTTATTACATATCTTGTCACGTTGAAGGGCTTTAATGGTTTTCTTTAAATTAAGTATATCTAAATAAAGATTAAAGTATGAATTAAATGAAATTACTTTAAGGATTATTAGATTAATTTTATATACCAGTGTTTGGGCCTCTTACATGAAGTAGTCGGGAGAAGATATTCATATAAAGCTGGCTTAAAACCCAAAAATATAAATTAAAACTTACCCAGAACCATAATAGGCTTTTCTGACAGATGAAACCTATTGATTTACCTAGTCTGAAGGGACAGACAGACAGCATTATTTTCTGTTAAGTCTCCCTAAAATAAAGAACTAGAAATAGTTACTCGCTAAAATCTTTTGTCCTTACTTCATATAATTCTACTTCAATAGATATAAAATACTATTTTTCAGCTATCCCTACTTTATGATTCTAAATGATATACATACAATTCTATTTGATAAACAGTGAACAACAAGGCACCCCCATTATATTCAAGGGAATAGAGTAGTTATAGAGTTACTTTCCGTGTACCTTTCGTTTTCAAGTTAACTTCACAAACATATTTTTATAAAAAAAAAATTAACTAAAAAATATTATTTTAGGCACAGTCATTGCTATAAAACAAAGTAGAACGATGTCTGACAGTCTGTTTATTTGTTTGTTTTACCGAAGGATCTTGCTAACCGCTGAACTGATCGGGTTCACCTTAACAGGGTAGCTTCTCATAGGTCCCAGGAAGGTTTACAACTATTTTAGGGGAGGGTACCACCACAATCCCAAGAGAAATCGCCCATAGAAAAAAAATTATCGAATCCCCAAAAAAATTTAAACTGAATTTTAAAAGTTTTATAACTTTTTAAAAAATCTAAATTTAAAAAATAGGTTTTGGGATTTAACTCCCCCCTTTTCAAGTGACCCTAGAGGCCTCTTGGGGGCGAATCCGCTAGTTGTTATTACAGAGGTACTTTTAATGATTAGTCTAAACCTATATTGTCTATTGTTCAAGGGATAGTTAGATATGAAGATTAATGATAGACGAATTTGCTCTATTATCATTGTAACTATCTATCTATTTGACCAGTATTTTGTGTAACTATCTATCTATCTAATCAATATTTTGTGCATCTTTCTATTTAATATTTATCTAGTGAAATATAATAAATATTGGTTTATTCTTCATTATCAACAGATAAACAATCATATATTTTGTTATCTATCCTATATATTTCTATCATTTGAGTAATCAATTTAACTATCCATCCATTTATCTATTTATCCAACAAGCTACATATCTGTCTTTCTTCAACCAATCCAACTATCTATCCATTGATATATTTATATCTATCAATCCATCTGTGTAAATGTCTATCTATATAGCCATATATTTTTAATCTATGTTTAAGATTAATGATATATAAATTTGTTGCTCATTTGTCTATCTTTTTATCTATCTATCAACCATCTGTATACTGTCTTTCTATTTATCTATTTATCTATCTATCAATCCATCTATATAACTGTTTATCTATTTATCTATCTATATAGCCAGTATCTATCTATGTTTAAGATTAATGATATATAAATTTGTTGCTCATAGCTCCCCTCCAAAACATTTCTCTGTAACTTATCTCAAAAGCATGGTGCTACGTGCAAGCTTTCCTGGAAATTATAGCCTGAATAGTAACTATAAAGACATCCCTTTGAATGTGCAGTCATTACCTAATTTTATGCTAAGGAAATGATGACAAACAAAATTACCCCCAGATTAAAATTGTCCGTTTGACATTGTCCGTTTGATACCCAACAATAAAGATTTCATAAAAGTACCCAAAGATTTTAATTAAAATGAGAGAACTTGTTTGGAAACTTTGGGTACCAGTATAATTTACAGTCCAATGTCCCATATTCCTCGATGCTAACATAAAACAACAATCCAAAATTAATGATAATTCAACGTACTTCTAATAGGTAGACGTACGAAAATAACCAAATTTTAGAATAGCTGCGCTGTCTTACCCATTAATTGTTTCTAATTGGTATTTTGTAACAATACTTTAATTTGTATATAGCCAGTACCATTTCTAAATACTAAGCTAAATGTAAATGAAGGGAAATGCCAATAATTATACGAAACAAGGACGTACGTAAAATCTAAGGTCAACATGTAGGACAAATATGTATACTACTTGTGACCACCTAAGCTACCTAAGCTTTTAAGAAACAAAAAATAAACAAAACTTAAATATTACGCTGAGATAAAATGTATGATTATCCTAAAAATCACCTATTTTAAAATCCAAAGATTGATTCCACCATGTACAAATTAGTTAAACTTTTTGTTGTGTTTAGGTTAGACTAAGAATATTTCTGCGTAGTACATTTTAACCGCTTTAAAATCCCTCAATTCTCAATGGAACGTAAACGTCCTTGTTTTCTATTTTTAAAGGAAATGTCAGTAGTTTAGCTTCGATAAGCAATGGAAGTGTTTTGGTACCTTCACTAAAATATTTCTTTTATATCCTTCCAAAGACCTATAAGACGCTACACTGTAAGGGAGAACCATATCTGTTCAGCAGTTAGCGAGATCTTTTGGTATACACAGACAGACACACATTTTGTTAATTTAATTTTGAGATAGATTTTGAAAAAAAATCACAGAAAAGTTATCATAACAATAAATTGACTTAAAGTAAATCTTCGATTTTGATAAATCTATAAGATTGTTTATTAACTTCCCTATTCTAAACTTAATCTAAAGACAAAGTCTGTATATAAATGATTTTTAAAGAGAGGGACAAATTTTGTAAAAAGAAAAAAAATTACATAGAATGAATGAAAGTTTCTAAAAAATCGAGGCTTATCAGAGCTGGATCTTTAAATTGTTTAGTGGTGCGCTAAATCGGGGCGATCTAGTTCACCCCGGTTTGGCGCGGCAATGACAGTCATTGAGTGCCATTGCCCCGCGCAAGTACCGCGCCACTGGGCGCGCTGGTTCGCCCATTCCAATTTGATTTAAAGATTGAAATCTAATAATATCTAGGTGAACTGGATCGCCCCGATTTAGTGCACAACTAAACGATTTAAAGATCCAGCTCTGGTGATTAATGATTGTATACTGCTAGTTTGTACCAATCAATTAAGATTAAATAAATATTTACATGAAAATTTAAATCTTAATGAATGTAAAAACTTTGGGTACCATTATAATTTATAGTTCAAAGTCCCCTTCATCACTGATTAAGTCGGAAAACAAAAGTTTATGCAAAAAAAACATATTTTTAAAAATAAAATTCGAAGCTCTTTATAGTACCTACAAAAAATGACGTCATACAATACAAATGACCAATGATAGGTCAGTATTCGTTGAAATTAACCAATGGTAAAATGCATACTGGCCTAACATTGATCAATGTAACACGTTAAAATCGAAGCTCTTAATAGTGCCTATTAAAAAAATACTATACAAAAGACCAATGCTAGCCAATAGATTAATTTACCAATAACAGGCCAGTTTACATTTTAATTGACCAATTGTAGGTCAGTATGACGTCATTTTTATAAGGCACGGTATAATCATCTTAATAAAAATCCGCAAAATTTGCTTTTCAGAGAACTTGTTCCTACCCTGTCTAAACCCAACCAGGGTTTAAGTGCGGGCGTGGGCATGTGTTTGAGATTAAGTGGGGGTAGGGGAAAATTCCCCCCCCCCCTAACCCCACTCAAATAATTTGAAGCACCCCTGTGGGTATTGTAAAAGGGGACTGATTACATTCCAACTTATTATTCCATAATATGTAAAGAAATCCTAGGGATTTGTAATAACATAAATATAACAGTTCAGTTTTAGCTTAGAATAACCCGTTAAAACTAATGTTATTATATGTTATTGGTAGTTTTGATTAGAAGCACAGCTACTCTATAACTAGAATGTGTCCAAACGTCATTCACATGCAAATGCCATTTTACAGACCTGTATATACATACCCATCTTTTAGTTGCTATGACTTATATAATTTTAACGCTTTATTTTTTAAAAAAGACAATAGTTTGAAATGATTTCAATTTTGTATTACAGTATATTGTTTTCTTTTGCTTCAAATTATTATTGCTGCGCTTCTTATGGATTTAATTGTCCTTGTTATTGAATAATGTGTCTCCAGATAAAAGAGGACTCAAGGGAACTAAATTCCCTTTATCAAATAATAATTTAAAATCAATCAATTACATGCATACATACATCCATTTAAACTTTGATTGATTCAAGGGATAATTAGGTATAGGGTACAATCAATAAAAAAAATTATCAGGAAATTTCTTTGGAGTCAGATGGTAAAGATATAAAAATCAGCAATTTTAGCGGATTTAACGTTAAAAAGTAGTGATACAGACAAAACTCATGGATCAAAGGAAACGCTTCTGAGGGACAGACGACTTTAGGAATTATACATTAGCTTCGCTACTAAAACTTCTCCTTGTTTTCCCTCATTTTCCCCATGTCTAAATGGAGTAAATACCAGGGATCTAAAGGGATAAGACAATGGTCGATGAATTGCTCCTTCTGTAGAATACAATTAGTGATCGAACTGTTTGGACACTCAACTTAATGACCAACCTATTAAAATTCAATTAAATTCCCCAGTTTTGTTATGTCAACTTATCAGAAAACTTTGGGAACCAGTATAAAAACAACCCAATACCCCTCCCTCCCTGAGCATATACGCCTTCGTGAATATCTGCACGTGCGTCTGAGTATAGCTGCAGTTCAGGGACAATGGACGGTGTATTATTATTGCACGACATTTGTCCGTAAGTCCCAACTGTGCATGGTAATGAGTTACACCTGTTTATGGACCAAGGCACTTTCCTTACTCTAAGTATTTATGTCACGCGCTTAACATAGTAGCAGTAGGTAGGTACAATTTTGTAACGTCTCTATTATGACGTGATGTGGTCCAGATTCGAACCCGATACCACGGCGATAACAAGCTGACATGTTACCAGTACACTAATGCCGTGGGTTATGTAAAATGTAATACCTAGTATAATTTAGAAGTGACAAAGAACGGTTTTAGATTAATTAAACTTCCATGTTCCCCTCTCTTCCTGTATTTATTATTGTGTGTGTTTATATGTTTATGATATACATGAATTAATGTATAAACCATTTATCAATAGTTGTTGCGAAGCTACTTCATAAATCTAAAGTATTATTTAAGTAATAGAGTAGAAGGGGTATGTTACTCTGCCCACAGGGTGGGTGTCCCAAATATATAATGGGTCTTTAAAATAGCTAATAGCATCGTAAATATAACCACAGCCGAGTCCCTAAAAAAGAACAGAAAGCAATTTGTTAGTAGACGAAAAGGGTTATCACCACTTGGGCCAGGCAGTTGTTTAGATTATAAATCTAAACTAATACATTTGTTGGTCTACCGGCTGTCTGGGTGCGATATACGTGCATAATTTCATTTTTTTAATATCTATATTTGTGACAACTTTTATCTCTAATATTAACCTAACATCAATTTAACTAGCAAAGTTACTCTTTACTATAGTAAGTAGATTTGTCGGTAATGCTTTGTTTTGCAAGACATATTAAGACAATGTTTTTTTAGGATAGCATTGTATTTGTCCTTTGCATGGTCATATGTTCCATTTTAGGGAGCCATCAATTTAAGTTTGACTTTTGGAGTGTTTTTTAATTTTTCTCCACCTTTAAACCCCTGAAATAATTAGACACTAGATGCTGAGGTTGCAGCCATTATATTTATTATAATGCACCAATAGAATAGATAATGCCTAATATATTTGTGATGTACTGCTGATAATTTATCAATATATAACTAATAATAAACTTTACTATTGTATGTGTACAGTTTGGATTGCTAAACCAATTTTTAATATGTCATATCATTTCTTTTGATATTAGAGTAACGTAAACTCCTCTAGAAATTATTTAATGTAAATTAATCTTCAAACAGTTCACCCTTTCTGATTTTTACTAAAAAGAAATTCTTTAGGTACAAGGGGGTGGGGGTGAAGCTAGCTTTACAGTCCCCATATTACTTATCCAATATTCTAATTTCTAACTATTTTTGTCATTTTGATATTAATTAGTTTAATTTTTAATATTGGTTTATTTTAGTTTAAATATAAGTTATATAAATTATTTGAGATTACGTAACTTAGTAATTTATTTAGCGCTACCAACTGATGAATATATTGTGAATTAGCTTTATGTATATTATTTTTGCAATAGAAAGGGGTTCTCACAAGAATACAATTTATAATTAGCATATACTTACCCTATAATTCTCTAATAAATTGTATAAAAAAATAATATGTTTTGACCAAATATTATAATATTTTGAAAAACAAAAGCATTGAATTATAATCTGAAAAGAACAGTAAACTACAATACAATGAAAGGCAGGTAATATCAATGAAACTCCAAATATTTATCCTTTTCACAGATCTGCTATCAGAGCGCTGTACTTTGTAAATGGTATTTTGAGTAAGTCAATTGACACACGACAAACAGGTTAAAGTGTAATAATAACAACTCACCCTTTTTTTTGGCTATTCTAATATTTTTAATGTTTTATATGCTAACTAAGTATATATAAAATGCAATAGACATTATGATTACTGCAGCTAATAATATTATATTAATAGATATAGAATATACGTGGATATTAAGACAGGGGGAAATTTGTCATAAAGTTTGTTACTAAAATGGACATACTAATTTATTGGCCATTAGTAGGAAGGGGATGGCTCTTTATCATAACCAGCTACCTTTGGTCACAGGCAGCTTATAGACACTCACAAAACAATGCAAAAAATAAGCTTACAAATTTAAATATCTTAAAATGTACGAAAAGACAGCAGTAAAATCACATTTTTGTTAATAGACTTTGTTCATAGATAGATCATACATACCTTTAGTTATATAGCAGCTGTGCTACTAAACAAGAATGCATCACAAACTTTCTACAAGATGTTAATCAATTAAAATCATTGAATACGACATGTCTTCCCTATTTGACTGTAATGATTTTTCGGTGCCTTCACCCACACTTTAAAGTGAACCTTCGACCCCCCCCCTCACATTTTTATTTTTCTAGTCGCTGCGGGGGGGGGGGGGGGGGGGGGTGTGTTGGGGGG
>LS055781.1:0-14045 GCA_900241095.1 Acartia tonsa | reverse complement strand
ATCACGAAACCTTTTTTTACAAGTATATGAAGGTATATTGTTTATTGTTTGTATACTCTCAAGAACCCAAGTAGGGTCATAGTAATATATATGTCTTTTGTAGCATAACCAAAAGACCAACTTGCCATGAAAATTATATTCTTCACATAAAATTTAAATGCCTATCTAATAGGTATAGGAGATGGAAAATCACTTTTAAAAAAACGTTCTTGATATATATTAAAGTAAATTATACAGATATTTGACAGACGGAAAACATTAAAAAAGAGCTATTAACAAAAGTAATATTTCTCAATAAAAAAAGTTACAATTTTATACCTCGGCTAAAGGATGGCTCTCAAGCTTAGGTCCTCCCTCGCCCATCATTGCGGTCAACTTCTTACATCTGAAATTTAAAATAGTTGTTTATCACATCGATCGTTTATAGACAGCTTTCCACGAATAAAACCAGTTTTATTAGTCCCGAGGGATCGAACTTGTATTGATTTTATGTCTTTTATTCGTGGAAAATGTAAAAGTTTTTGTAATTTATCTAATTTAAGCGCCACGCCCCTTCAGACCTCGAGGGTCACAACTAAGGATAACAGTCACTATCCACTTTAAACTTTAGTTTTGTATGAGAAGGAAGATTATTTCACTTCAGAAGGGTTCATTTTGCAAGAGTTGATGAAGATACCATCCCTCAAAAGGGATAAAAACCTTCCCAGGACCAAAAATAAACATTACTATTCATTGGATCCTAATTTTCCATAGGTTAGAAGGATCTTGAAGGAGAGACATACCTCTAGTTTTTTTAAAGAAAATAATAATGGTCCAGTCGTTTTTAAGATCTTTTATGACAATGAAATCCCTACCTGTAAGTTTCATAATGAACAGTGTTTGTCACATCCTTCAAATCCTAAAATATGATTTTTGGAGTATAGTCCCTTTCGTGGCAACGCACCTTAAGGGGAGATTCTTCGTATTTTTCACAGTAGCTTTTCTCCTATTTCTAGGCTCTGACCCTGCGGGGCCAATTCCCTAACATAATATAACCTAACCTAACCAAAAATAACCTATAAAAAGCCATTTTAAAAATACGACGAATCGCCCCTTAAGAGGCGTTGCCACGAAAGGGACTATTCCCTAATTTTGTAACTTAAGAAGCACAGCTACTCTTTAATAATGCAATCTGTCTGTTTATTTACATTTACAAATTTACATACCATCAAGAATTATACACGAAAAGATTATATTTTCTAGACAGAAGGAGACATCCAATTAAAATACCTACGCGCATAAATTTAACTAAACAAGAGAGACAAGTATTCAAATGCAAGAGAACCGATTGGAGAGCAGTAATACTGACAGAGGGAAGAACAGAAGGACAGACATACATGCACTGCTACTTATAGAGTAGCTTCACTACGATTTTTTATATAATTTTCAAGGATACTTCAATGAAAGTGGAAGAATAATATTTCCAGTATGGCTTCACAACTGTTCGCTGGCTTAGAACCATAGTTCTAGGCCATACTGAAAAATCAAGTATCGTATCGTATTATTTCCAGTTTTTACAAATATAAAAAGGTACAATCGTAAGATTAAAACCTGGTTTTGATCTTATAATTTCACATTTGTATCAATGTAACATATAATTTTTTGCTTCAAAATGTTCAAAATTGAAAGGTAAATAATTAAAGAAGAATATTTAAAAATAAAAGTTAAATCCTAATTTCTAAACCTTGAATAGATAATCCTTGAGTAGGAAGGGCGTGTAAGAAAATTAAAAGCTTAAAAGCATGAAATATCAAATAAACTTGACATTGAAGAATTATAAGGAACTAACTTTAACTTTTCAATAAAAGGCGTTATTATTATTCACTGAAAACGACAAAAATAATATTTTTTTACTTTTGTTTATAACTATGGCTTAAAATAGGCAAAATATTTCAATGAAAAAGACCCTCATTATGATATTTTTCCAATAAAATTATTTCACTATTAAAATCTTTTACATATAGTTTCTTAGTAGCAATTTTCTCAGCTCCTATTTGAAATAGAGGGCTGGATTTTTTTTGGAAATATTCCCCATAGAAATTTGGATCTAGAATATAATTTACTTAATCTGTTGGTCTGACTTTGTTTTATCCCCTCTTTTTAATAAATAATTGAAAATCGGCTGTATAAACCACTCTGTCCATATGTTATTATAGTATAGTATAAATAGTTATTTATCGTAATATTTTTATCTATTATTCGTGAAAATACGATCTTATCTTATCTTATAGTTCAGATACGGTTTGAATCCAGCGTATATTAATAGCATGCCATACTAGAAAAAAGTGTATTAACCTGCATATGATGTGACAGCAGAAGGCTCCTAAGAGCAGTAAAGTCACAATGATTCCTGTCCTCAATATTGACTGTGCCCCATGGATATTCACGGCCTCGCACTCTCTTACCATCTGCGTCCTTGTTGAAAAAAAAGTTTTAAAAAATAAACTTGAAAAGTCAGGTTTCCCTGCCACAATAAAGCCACGTGATAACTTTTTTAATGTTGTGGTAATATTATATAATCCGGGAGAGATGGGACATTGGACTGTAAAATTAAATTGGTACCCAAAATATTCTTATTCGTTGACTTATAAACATTAATTTAATTTTAATTGGTTGGTTCATCTTTGGAGATGTATACTTATCTATCATCAATTGTCTTATCCCTTAAGATCCCTGACCCTTTGGGCATATTTCTTTACCTGTGTAACAGTATTAGAACCAACCACAGCAAAGGGGAGCTGCTCTCTCATCCAATCAACCTAGAATCAAATAAATCAGACACAAAAATAGAAAGTAAGGGGGCTTGTTCTCAAAGTCCGTATCGAGCACTAACCCTCCCCCCTCGCCTTATTTCAAAGAAAATTTGAAATAGGGAAAGGCAGGTAATAAAAGGCAGGTGGGTTCTGTGCTCGACAATACACCTTGTGGGAAATTGCCAAAATGAAAGAAAGAATATTGAACTCCTAGAACACTAATTTGCCTACATCAATCTTGTTGCTCACCAATAAAACTTATAAATTACAATAAGAAGCAAAAAAGTAAGAAAGTAGAAAAGTTGTAAGCCAAAATTGTATACAAAATTTGCTCACCTCTGGGTCTTCTGTTGGTGGGAAATCATAAATTTTAATGCTGTTTTCTTTCAACTGCTGCAAAATCTAAGAATAAATAGGTTAAATTAGTGAATTTCCAGAATATATCTGAGTCATATATTTGTGTTTAAGGTAAGCTAAAATTTGCCTATAAGAAAAATACATAGAAAATATTTAAAAAAATATTATAATGCTTTCAGTTTTAAAAATATTTTGCTTTTATTTATATTTCTTTTTTAGTTGAGCAAAAATAGATATGAGTTACTTACAATTTGTTTAAATCTCTTGATTTCATCCTATAAAATTAAATCTTTGCTTAATTTTGAAAAAAAATTTACCGCTATATTATCAGCTTATACCAATAACGAAATTAATTCGAGAAAAATCACGAAACCTATACGTGGTTTTTAGCTGTCGTTGGGGGGGCTACACATCGTAAAATTGACGACCTCTCCCTTTGCCCTCCAAATATTATTTTAGATTTATTTGACTTGTTGGTTATACCTTATTCCTGCTATATTATACTTGAAATTGTATTTATTGTAAACGGTATTACTAAAAGTTGGTTTTTCTGAGCTGCTATAAAAGTTAGGGATCTGAAATTTTTATGTAGATTCCCGTGACCACGATTAATCAAAACATAAAACATTATTTACTGCTTGACCGCTTTTTCGCCTGCTTTTAGCGCTTAAGCAATGATTATTTTCCTGAGTGCAAGAATCAGATTTTGCCACAACTGGGATAATGTTCACTTTGTCATGAAGTCTCTTCATTGTCTAAAATATTCAAAGGTATTACTATTATTTTTATTTTCTGCTTATTACTCTTAAAACAATTACAATTATTAATACATTTTGTATGATACAACCTTTAAAATGTTGTTTTTAAAACCTATGTGGTTTAAAATTACAGAGATATAGAGAAATGGGTATAGTCCCTTTCGTGGAAACGACGCTTAGGGGCTTTTCGTCGTATTTTTACTGTAGCTTTTCTCTTACTTCTAGCACCTTTGGGGGGGGCTCTAACCCTGAGGGGCCAATTGCCTAACCCTGCTGTGCAATCATCTAACCTAACATAAAATAACCAATCAAAAGCTACTGTGAAAATACGACGAAACGCCCCTTAAGAGGTATTGTCATGAAAGGGACTATACCCAAAGAGCTATGATAAAATAAATAGGTTTCTGTAGACACGTGCTTTCTAAATTGCAACTGCCGAGCCCTTTAATTTTCTACCTGGATATCAAGCTGTCTAAGACCATGTCCACTTGGAGCAATGAAATAGAGGCAGGCATGCACTCGGCTGTCTACTAGTTGAATTCTGTAACAAAATAAACATTTGGCTGAGATTTTTATATTATATACTAGCCACTACGCCCCTAGAGGCCCCTAGGGGAACTCGAGGAGAGGAGAGTCGAATTTTATAACCCAATTTATTATTTTAGATTTTGAAAGAAAAAGTAAAAAAAAATAAAATAAAATTTTTTTGGTTGCGGGGGGGGGATTTTTTTTTCTAGGGGCGATTTATCTTTTGAGGGTGGTGTTACCCTCCCCCAAAATAGTTATAAACCTTCCCAGGACCAATGAGAAGCTACCCTGTTAAGGAGAACTCGGTCGGTTCAGTGTTTAGCTAGATCCTTTGGTACAAACACACAGATACAAAAACAGACATCCTGTTACTTTAGTATAAGGATAGCATCGTATTACAGACAGCTTTTCACAGACATTAAAAAAATATATGATTAAAACCAGTTTTATTATCCGCCTGTGGACGAAGGCCCAGGCTAGCAAAACTGGTATAAATTTAAAGATTTTTATTTAATTTGTCTGTAATACGATGCTTTACATGGTTAATGTTTAATAAGACTTAGAACCGGTTCTAATCCATTTTAAGATCATTTTATGAAAAAAGTTGTTAATTTTTTTGAATTTCGAAGGACAGAAGAAATGTTAGTTTAATTAATTTACAACCCTTCCTTCCCCCAAGAAACGACTGGAAGAAAAATGTATATCAATATAGTTTGTATACCTGTTAACTCTCTGTTCAGCCTCCAGAAATTTATCAAACTGATTTTCAATGTAGGTTATGACTGGGGCCCAACATTCCGTGTTGTCCACTGAATCTCCAAATCCTAAATTATTTTTAGGTATTTGTATTTAAAAAATAGATTTTCAATAACTGTCAGGGATAATTTAACTCCGCCCTCCTCTGTATATACCTCTACTATAATTAATATGTACCTGGAGTATCTACAACTGTCAAGGATAATTTAACTCCACCCTCCTCTAGAAGTACTGTATGTAGCTCTACTATAATTAATATATACCTGGAGTATCTACAACTGTCAAGGATAATTTAACTCCGCCCTCCTCTAGAAGTACTGTATGGGGCTCTACTATAATTAATATATACCTGGAGTATCTACAACTGTCAAGGATAATTTAACTCCGCCCTCCTCAAGAAGTACTGTATGGGGCTCTACTTCAATTGTTCTAGAAAAAGAATTTATCATTTTATATAAAAACACGAAACCTTTCACATTAGTTATTTAATATTTTAAAAATATCATGGATGCGTTAAAAGATTTAAACGAAATAGAGAGAAACAGATAAAAAATAGAATATATCAAAAAATAATATTTATTAAAAATCTTACTTTTGACCAGAGGATCTGAATGATGATTGGTAGATATCTGTCAAGAACATTGAATTCACCAAGGTAGACTGAAAATAATATATCCTTTTATAAAAGTAATAGGATGCGTGTCTGTCTGTCTGAAGGATCTCGCTAACCGCTATACCAATATGGTTCTCCTTCACAGTGTAGTTTCTTATGGGTCCATAACTTTTTAAATGGAGGGTACCACGTCCACCACCCCTTCTAATGGCGAAGCCTCTAGAGTCTAAGTAAAGTTACAAGATAATAATAAAGTTATACTTTTCAATCAATATTATCTAACGGAAGTAATTTTATTACGAATCCTTTTACCGTGTTATTGTAGACTACTCAATACTATCACATAATTGACCCATTTAGATAAAGACAAGACATTAGATATAACCGGGGAGTGAGAGGACAATTGAATATAAAGTAAATTGGTACGAAACTTTTGTCATTTCATTTATATGCTTATAATCTTTGTTTACTTTGATTCAATCTTGATTTTGATCCAATATGATTTATCTACCAGATTGTATAATTCAATAATACTGAGAATTCAAATTAATTTATCGTCCATTGTCTTATCCCTTAAGATTCCTGAATTTCATAGATTAGCTTTCAACAATAATAACAAGAAAACTGGTTAAATTTATTAATAACGCAGCAACATTTATTTGATAAAATTTTAAACAACAAAAACTAACAGTAAACTGTAATACTGTATGAAAGTCAAATGACAAACTTAGTAAACATTGTACTGTGAGGGATAAGCGTGGAGGGAATGCAGACAGAATTAGAAAGACTGTCAGACCATATGTATAGAGTAGCTGTTTTATTAATAATATTATATCTAAATGTACAATAATAGTTGTCTGAAACACTAGATATCAAATAATAGATAGATTACAAGTTCTAGCTTTTCAAAAGCAAAGCTACTCTATTTTTACGAAGTCTGTGATGGAAAGACGGAATTTCTATTGAGAAAATACAAATTCATATAAAAAGTATTCATTAAACAATATTTTTTAAGAGGTAAGGCAATAAATGATAAATTTATATACATACATAATTATTATGTATTATAACAAAATTACCCCCTCTGTAAATTATTATTATTGGTGGAAAAGTTTGGACACACCAATCAAATTCATTAAAAGTAACCAAACATTTTGATCCAACAAATAAGAGAACATGAGGGTAAAAATTTACTTACCAGTGTAATTTGCAGTCCATAAATTTTCATATCTTTGCATTTAATTGAATTTAATGTGAAATGATGGTAATAATTTGAGTATTGTATGATTCTTGTATGCTTGGTTGCTAACAGACACGAATTTATTGTAGAATATGATTGATTCAATTACCAAATGGGTGGTATAGCCTTTTAATGCGGGGTAATAGGGATAGGCAAACGGCATGAATAAAAAAAAGAGATAAAATGTAAGATTAAATAAATAACACAGTAATATAAGGAAAGAAAAGTGTCTAGACATTGACTTCTGTAGAATCTAGACTTTAAGTTATGTAGAATCTAGACTTTAAGTTATGTAGAGAATAGACTTTAATTTTTATGGAGTCTCGAATTGATTTATTTATAATTAGAGTATTGACTAAGACTTATGTAGATTCTAAACTTTGGCTTATGTAGAGTCTAAACTTAGACTTATGTATATTCTAGACTTTGACAATTATAGAGTCTAAACTTTGATTCATGTAAAGTTTAGACTTTGACTTATGTAGAGTCTAGACTTTAAATTATGTGGAGTCTAGACTTTAACTTATGTAGAGTCTAGACTTTGACTTATGTAGAGTCAAGATTTGACTTATTTAGAGTCTAGACTTTGACTTATGTAGAGTCAAGATTTGACTTATGCTTAGAGTCTACATAATGTAATTTCATGTAATCTACTTTTAGTTGTACCAGAATGACGTATTGACGGACATATTGACTTATGTAGAGTCTAGACTTTAACATATCTAGAGTGTAGACTTTAACATATGTAGAGTTTAGACTTTGACGTATGACTTAGTAACGTACATATTGCAGATTTATAGAGTAGATGCATTGATTTTTAAACAAAATCTTAAATTCAATACAAAAATATTTTATCCCCTGTTTACGTTTCTCTTTGTCCAATGCAATATTTATATGAAATTAAATTCAGATGTTGTCAAATAAATGAATTTAATGATAAACTTTCACTTGAGGCATTCTTCATATCACTTTCAATTAGTATTGCTATTCAGTTTAGGAATTAATTAATATCAAACTAAACATAGAAATAAATGATATTTAGAAAAATTAAACAATAATAATTATAATCAAGACAAAAGCTTAAAATCTATCAAAATTAAACATTATCTAAGTAAGAGAAAAAAATGAAAGAAATAATACAAATAATAGCCTTAATGATATGTTGTACCTTAATTTATTATTAATAAAAAAAATATCCAAATTAGTTAGTTATTTTGGTTTATTATTGAAAGTTAATAATACATGGGTATAGTCCCTATTAAGGACAATTTGTCGTATTTTCACAGTGGTTTTTCCCCTATTTCTAGCCTTTGCGGGGGGCTTTAACCCTGAGGGGCCATTTGCCTAACCCTGCGGGGCAATCGCCTAACCCAACTTAACCTAAAATAACCTATAAAATCTAATGTGAAAATACGACGAAATGCTCCTTAAGAGGCGTTGCCACGAAAGGGACTAAACCCGAATATATTTAAAATCTAGTTTCAATAAAAATAAATTTAATTTGCTTTATCCTTTTTTTATTAAGAATAATTTTTTGACTATGAAAATATATCAAATTTTTTCCTGTATATTCTAGGCTACTTTTTATATGAATTCTCTTTGTTGGAATGCATTTAAACATAGTTTCCTTGTTGTTCTCTGCAAGTAGTTTTTAGAACATTAGTACAAATCAAGAAAAAAAGATAAAAACCTTTGCATTATTTGCCAACAATTTTCTGGCCTTTCAACTAAACAAGATATCAAATATGAGATCTGAATGTATGTTAATCAATAGAAGGTAATTCTAATTAAATACACGTTTAATTCATTCCCAAAGAATATCTTAAACTTTTGATGATTTTATAGAGTGTAAATATTATGATAATTATTTGGATAATATTAAAAGGTTTATTAATACACTAGTGGCTGCGCCCATAGAAGCCTCTAGGGGCAGTTGATTTATGGGAAACTCTACCCTCCTTTCATTTTTAGTTTTTTAAAAGAAAATAATTGGGTGCCATTTTTTCTATGGACTATTTCTCTTAGAGGGGTAATGGTACCCTCCCCCAAAAATAGTTATAATCCTTCCTAGGACCTATTAGAAGCTATAATATAAAGGAAACCTATATCGGTTCAGCGGTTAGCGATACAGACATCTATCCTATTACTTTTAAATAAGGATAGGAAAACCTCCTAGATAATGTGACTTTGTCTGATATAAAAAGTTTATAATTGAAATTGGTATACTCTATAATTAAACCATCATGACGCTGATATAGAAAAGATAAAGATCTAATGAAACATAGGGCTTAATCATTTTAATTTTATCCTCCTTACAAAGCGTGTTCTATAAAACTTTGTTTACTTGACTCTGTATGTAATTAACGTATGTATGTATGTAATGGTCATTTCACAATAAAATATATCTCTAGTTTCTAAACATTAAAGTAGTATAGGGGGCAAGATCTATATGTAACGTTCCCAACAAGGCAAGGACCCTTGTCCCGATTTCGCATTGATTCTTTGAAAATCAGCTCATAGCATGCAGAGTGAAATTTAAATTTAAAAAAAAAATAAAAATGTCAGGTCAATAAAACAACAGGCAAACTGTGAACTAAATGCCCCTCTTTTCACTGTTACTCCTTCTAAACCACGTTTGATTCTCTGCCAAAAATACATCTAGCACTGACATTTACACATTCATTAATAGATCCATTTAAAAGTTATCCTATTAAATAAAGTAAGATACAGAGTCCCTGGATTCTAGATGTGCATCCGCTAGTTTGGTATAATCTTAGTTTATTTCTGTGTTATGACCAAATGCATTCTGTTAAGGTGCTTGTTAAAGTGCCTATTTTTCATAATATAATAAATGATATCTCATTTACATGTTAATATATAAATTAGATTTAAACAAGGATGACTAAAATAATAATATTAGCTTCAATTATTTTTTGCTAATAATAATAGATCCTTCGGTACAGAAAAACAGACAAATATACACACAGACAAAAAGTCAAACAGACAAACAAATAGACATTCTGATACATTATTATAAGGATAATATTGCTATGCATGATTTTTCAGAATAGCTGAGAACCGGTTCTTATCTAGCGAATATTAATCGGTTTTAAACTCATCATGGAAAGAGGTTTTTACCTTTCCAAGACCGCTCTCTCCAACGACCATAAGGCTGAATTCAAATCCTTTCCGCACCGCTCTTCTGTACACCTAATATTGTATTTAAAAAAATAACATTAACAAAAACAAGATGTCTTATCCGAAAAACTGGCATTTTTCCTCAAAGTCCCTTGTTGACCACAAAAACCACCAACCTTAGTTTTAAACTAAAATAAGGGTTCTTTTTTATGCAGGGTTCGGCAGCCGCTCCTCAGCCGCGCATAAGCCTCAGTTTTAAACCTGCTTCTGCGCAGAAAAAGAAATTCCAGAAAGAAGGATTTTCTGCTAAAGAGTAGTTTTTACATCCAGCTGAATTTTATAGTGATAAAATGACGATTTCACCGAGGCTTACACGCGGCTTAGGCGCGGCTGCCGATCCCTGTTTTTTGTTCATTACTCTAGGACAGGTAAGGTTAGGTTATATTGGTTACTGAGTAGCTACGCAGGGTTAGAATAGGGGAAAAAAACATCCGCCTTTATTTTCAGATTTTTCTCGAAATAAATGGGGAGGCCAGGGTTCAGTGCTCGACAGGCAATTTGAGGGAATTCATTGTAATACTTTGGCCATTGTATTTTTTACATCATAAAGTAGTTTGTAAAAAGTTTACCTGATCTGGAAGGCTGCCAAATCCAACATAGCCACTCGGCTTAGAACTGAAATAGAATAAGTGTAAAAAATCTAGGTAGACCCCAATTTCATATATTAAGTACTGTACAAAAATGGACTTCTGATAACCAGGGACCTTCAGTAAGACAATGGATGATGAATTGATTTACATCCCCAATGAAGATAAACAAGAGTATCCCTTCTGTTGATCAAAACTGTTGTTTGAAACGTTTGGATCGACACTAGTTTTGAACTAACCAATCAAAATTCAGTACAAGTACCCAAAGTATTTGACCAATGAATTAAAAATTTGAGTAACATTGTAATTTACAGCCCAATGTCTCCTCCCTCCCTGTTGATAACTATGATTTAAATAACTTACTCTCTAAAGAAGCAAGAAAAAGGGGGAAAGATAGACCATAGGGAGGAATTAGATTAAATTTAATATATGAATATTCAAATTATATTGTATATTTCTTTGCTAAATTTATAGAGTTATCTTAGAGATGTCGGGACAAATCCTATAAAATGTCTTGATGTTCTGGGTTTCTTAGTCTTAAATATTTCTTAATATCTTCGTAAGGAAGAGGAAAGCCTAAGAAAGATTTTACGATTTGGTCAATTGTTTACATTTCGTAGAAATGTATGTAGAATTTACGTGGATATTATGTGGATAATAAAAATTGTCGTCCTTTAGGTTGGTCAGTATAAAGAATTGGGATGGGTAAAGGGGTGGACAAAAAAGTTGATTGTCTATCTAAACACAGTCTAATGTAATTCTAGACATACAGTTGTGGTGTGGAGTAACCCAGAAAGTATCAGAGTCAGGGATCTAAAGGGATAAGACATTAGGCGATAAAACTGGTTAGAGTAAAACACTAATGGGAGAAAGGGTTAAATAACTGTATCTCCCCATCGCAACCGCCTTGTGCAACTTTTCTATTGGGTCATTATAAATCAACCAATGGTGTCACTTATATTAACACAGCCAAGTAGCAGAAAATAATTTAGAAGCAGACAAAAGAGGTCTTTGAAAAAGGAAGGGAGAAAGTTGTCTGTATATACAATATACATCTATACTATAAATCTGTTGTACGAACCCTATGATAAGACACTAGATAACCCATTTTTCTAGATTAAAATTATTCGTTTAAAGTTTGCACAGCGCAAGTTTAAACCAACCAATCAATTACCAAAGGAATTTTAGCTAACAAATAATAGGATAAGTTTATATTCAAGTCCAATGTCCCCTCCCTCTCTGATGAGTGTAGATGTGTAACTTAATTTAAGTCGACTCCGCCCTTTTTTGTGGGAGTAAAGCTACTCTATGATAACATGTTAAAAATATTTTAACAATATTAATGAAAATATTTTAAATCAGTTAATCAGTTAAATTGAAACCTATTTGATTAAAATATCAGGAACAAGTAATTCACTTTATTTTTTTTTTAGAAGTCTATCTCATATAGCAGCTGAGTATGTATCATTTACCCTGTGTCCAGGAACCGCAAGGGATATGACAATCGAAGATAAATTGTGTACATTGTACAACCCAAATTATAATATTCATAACGTTTTAAAGCAATCGCCATATTATTTAATGTCAAATATCCGCTGCTTTTTCCCCTCTACCATAATGAACAGACATATGGACAAAGTGAGTTACCGAGATACTTACTTTATATTTCCCTCATAGAATGATCATTTTTGTAGTGTCCCTTTTCAGGTTCTAGGTAGATAGAAATATGCGCCAAGTTTTTACCAACATATTAGAATACTATTATGCATTTTAGTTAAAGGTGTTTCCACAAAATAGCTAGGATTACAATATCTTAAAAAGCGAAGATCAACAAATAAGGAAACCAAAGCTTATTAACGAATGAACAGGTTCTTTATGCGAAATTTAAATAAAAAACTATAATAATCTGTCATAAAAAATACTAAATGTACTTACTTATAGAGAAGCAGAGCTCATATAATTATGAAAATTATAAAAAATAAATACTTTTACGACAACAAATGATACTTAATGTGAAATTAACTCGTAAATCAAACCGCTAAAAATGTTTAATGTAACACTTAAATTTCGAATTTAAAAAAAAAAAATTTATGCTAAAACGCATGGGCACCATTTTGAAATGGTTTTGTGAGGTTGGTGTCACTTTCTTATCCATCCTTATTATGTACAACAAACCAAACACATTTTTTTATAATTTGAATCTTTCTATTCAGGGATCTTAAGGGATAAGACAATGGAAGATAAATTGATATGTAGTCCCAATGATGATAAAACAAATTCTACAGATTAGAATTCAGATAAATTCCCAAAATTTGTAATGCATTTAATAAGAGATCGTGTTTTAAAAACTTTAGGTGAAATTATAATTTTGAGTCCAATGTCCCCTCCTCCCTGCATTCTATTTCGTCTTTTTCATAATTTCTTACTGGTGGCATTTGTTAAAGAGTTATTGAACCCAAATTGTAGAAAACTTTTAAAAAGTAACAGAATGTTTCTCTGTACAAAAGGATCCCACTAACCGCTGAACCGATATGGTTTTCTCTTTTACTAACTATTTTTAGGGAGGTTACCACCTCCATCTCAGGAGAAAAAATTACCTTCATCCCCAAAAATTTTCTTATTTTTTGTTTTTTTAAAGCTGAAAATGATAATATGGAGGCGGGGTGGGAGGTGGACTTCCCCTCTCCCCCATGATATTATTAATAGGAGCCGCTTTTATTTTTATAATGATATCAACAAAAAAAGAAATTTTACCATCTGATAGGTTGGTCCTTCTGAATTGTTTTCTTTCTGGTCAGATTAACAACAGGGCTCGAACCTGCAGACAACGGACGTTGCACTGATTCCTAGAAAAGAATAAAAGTTAATTATTTCTAGAATGCAATTAGCTTCTTTCAATTAATTAATGTTATTGGGGTTATGGACTTTTTCCTGGGATCATTCCTCTTGTAGAATCCCCCCCCCCCTATCCCGACCAAAAAGACAGCCGTAATAAAAATTGTCCGCTGATCTGTCAGATACTAGATGCTCATTAGTATTAAATTTGAATAGCAGCCAGGAAAATTACGCAAATAAAAACCTACCATAACAGGAATAAGTGCAGAGTTTTGGGCCATCCTTGGGGTGAGGGCTGGCGAAGCTTGATGGTCAGCTAGAGGCTGCTGGTCATACTGTGCAGTGTTCACTACCTGCTTATTGATGGCTTGCACGGGCAAC
>LS055780.1:3102-14046 GCA_900241095.1 Acartia tonsa | reverse complement strand
TAAATCATACCCAACTACTACAGGAATCATCATGCAAAGTTTGAAATCGATAGGACAATTCTAACATGCCTAAATTAACGAATAAAAGCTATCTATCTCGGACGGACGGACGTACGGACGTACGGACCGACCCTAATTATAGAAAAGCTTCGCTTTTAAAAATAATTAAGGACGTCTTCTAAATTGTACTTGTATAGTGTATATGGATATATCATTACTTGAATCTTACACCAGATTCATATTCTCCAATAAAATGAAACACGCAGCGGGCTAAAATAACAATTTTCCCCTTTACCCCATCCCCCTTAAATACTACTGGATGAACGAACTGAACAATAAACGAGTTTCATGTTAGCAAACTAATTTTAACGACAATTTTCCCCTTGTCATAATATCCACGTATAATTTTATATCCTTTACAGTGTTTGTACCCGGAATACCAACTATTTAGAATATTCAAAAGAATATAATTTTTATTCATCGTTTTTGCATCGAAGAAAATAATATGATGCATATGACATGTGTTAGAGTTCAACTTGGAGTTAGGGGTAAAGGAAAATGTTAATTAATCCGAATACTTTATTTTAATTGGATAAAATTATAAATGAATAGAGGAAAATACTTAATTGCTTTTGCTAAAGAGAATATAGTTGTAACTGAAGTTTTTCATATCTGGCAATAAAAAATTAGCATATTTGAATTCGGGCAACCCTTTTTGTGTGGAGAGTAATAGATTTTATTTGACCGGGGAGAGGAGAGGGGCGGGGTCGCATCCTTAGCCCTTGATGAATATATGGGAGAACCCAATAGGCTCATTAGTTTCCTAGATCTTAAGTTTCAAACGGACGGACGAACAGACAAAATTATTTAGCTATTATGTAATCTCAAAAATGCATAATATTCATGTTTATGCATATTTCTTTATTCATGTTTTTCTGCATAACCTAATTACAATCAATTTTAACAAAAAACATTTTAGAGACCCATTTTTGTTTAAGTAATATGGATTAGATTTAAGAATTTTATTTTTGATATAAAATACTTTATAACATTATCACTTAACAAATGACTCATATGGGATAAAAAAAAATTTCTGTGTTACATTGAATTCCACATACATAGATAAAACTGTAGAAAGGAGTGTATAAAAAAAAGGATAGTGCGCCTAAACTATTTATACATTAAAAACTGAGGAAGTAATATTTTTGAAGTAAGCTTAGAGAAATATAGTATACTATAAATAACCATATTTTTAACTTATTTTTTAATTGAATTTACCCATCGTGATTGATTTACGTCCGTTTTAGCAATTTAATATTATATTATTATATTTTTTAGGATGAATCTAATATCAAACCTGTTGATGTTTCTCTTGTTGATGGAGAGCCTAGCACAGAACGGCGGTCAACCTCCATCCATTCCCTACCTGTCCATCCTGACCGCTGATGACTCTACTGTGGCTGTGTACACCAACCAATCTATGCAATACTCAAACAAGGCCGCCGATATTTTACGAATTGACTGTGATACCAGTTTAATTGACCCCGTCAACGATGAAGTACTTGTTGAAGACTCAAGTGAAATAACGTATAGTTGGAAGTTAAATGGCGTCATGTTGACTCCAGAAAACGAGTTTGTCCAGAACGAAAATGGATCATTGGTTTTTATTGAACCTGTTTACGGGTTGATCGAGTGCTGGGCATCAAATGAGTTCGGTGTAAGTTACTCCGGGGTTCAAATAGTTGAGGAAGCCAAATCTTTGCCTAATTTCAAATTTGTACAGGGTCCTAAACATTTAGCTGTGCCACTTGATTCAACTGTCAAGTTTAATTGTGAATCTGACACAAGTGATTCTAAAATAATATGGACTTTTAACACTGAACCTATTACGGGTTCCAATTTTAGGATTGTTATAGATGAAAATGTGAATAAACAAACATTAATAATTGAAAATGTTAATCAAGAATCTGTTGGAACAGTAGGCTGTTTGTTGAAGTCAGATGAAGGGCAGATGTACCAGGAAGGAAGCATTGAGCTGGTCCAAGCTCCAGGCCAGGAAAGTATGATAGCACCAAGTGTACAACTGGATCCTGACCAACCGTCAATCAATATTCTGACAGATCAACAGTTACATTTGAGTTGCGAAATAACAGGGACGCCAGATCCTACCATGATCTGGTTGTACAACGGCACTTTTCTTTCCAGTGAAGCAGTAGTTCAGTATCCTACTCCTGAAATTGCCAATTCAGGTGTTTACACTTGCTATGCCGATAATCTTGCTGGATCAGAATATTCTTCCGTTGTTGTGAATGTATTTAATTCCACTGTGATACAAATAGAAGACATACCAGATGAAGATTTAGGGGCTGGACAGATAAAGGTAGAGCCTGATCATGTACAGGTTCAACCAGGTCATAGTCTTACACTACATGCTTCTTATTCAGTAGACTTGCGTCTACTATCAACAACATCTGTAGAATGGTTCCATAACAACCAAAAGTTAGAATCTGACGGTGTAATCATTGAATCTTTGTATGGCCTGTCCAAACTGCAGATACCAAACGTACAAGAAGACAATTATGGAAACTATAGCTGTGTCGTTAAGACAGATCTGGAAGAAATGTCAGTTGAGTGGATCGTTGAAAAAGTTTCAATGCCAAAGATTGTTAGTGATCTGAGCGACCGTTTGGTTCTACAGGGCACATTACTTAAGATGGAATGTGACACCACTGGACATCCTGCTCCTAGCACAGTCTGGACTCATCATGGTCAACTTATTGGAGAAAAGTTTCCCGGATTTTTTATTGAAGGAAATAGCCTTCAAATAGAGACAATTGAGCCTGTGCATGGTGGAGAGTATGCATGTCAAGCTGCTAATCTTGTGGGAATGGACGAGAAACATTTCCAGGTTTCTGTAGCAGGGCCAACAAAACCTCCAGAAGGTAAACTTCTTTTAGAAATTGTCGGGAGGGCGTTAATTTAAGAAAAGTGATTATATTACACTATCACTGGCCTAAACCACAAGTATTAGGAGCGAAGCTACACTTAGTTATTCTTTTGGGTCTATGTTAAACATTAGAAGTGTTGTCTAACATTTTCTCATTTTAACCTCCCTTCAGTTTAGTTGCTTTTTTTGTGTTCTATCTTTCATCTCCAATCAATTTTTGGCTCGTTTTTTTTATCCATTCTCTTTTTTATTTCCTTTAATATATTCATTTTGCGTGACAATCGCCCTAATCGTACATACCAACACACATACTTAAAAGCTTCGCTTTAGTTATGCCTATATGTAATGAAACTTGCTTTGTTCAAAGCTGACTAATTTGTAACACTTAGAAATTTTATTATGTGTTAAACTGAGTAAGTACAAAGTGTGATGTAAAGATAAAGGCTGTTACACAACACAACTGCACTGCATGAAAATGCAATTACTAAACAAAGTCTAATCATGTTTAAACAAGTAAAATATTTATAGCCTAGATTACCTCACTGTCTGACTTTTTATATATATATATGTATCTTATGTACATATATCAAAATTAAATCCTTACCTTATTTACCTCGCCCCTTCCATATGCTTTTTCCTTTACTTTATAGATTTATATCCACCAGTTAAACTGGCTGTAATCCGTGAAAAAATCCATAGTTTCCATAGTTTAAACAAATTCATCAATTTAAAATAAATATTTGAGTCGACATATGAAAATAAAATGATCATGACAGATTATAGATTCAATGAACTTTAATCAACTATAAATGAAATAGAGTTTTATTTAAGTATCTGCAGACAATGGTCTATAAAACCACCATTAGGTATCTTGTTTTTAACAAAGGAATATGCATTGAATTTTTAAGATGTTCAAAAGTATGTACATACTTTTTGATAATATTTTCACATAAAATCAAGTGTTTTTTTTCAGGTTTCGAATCTGGGAAATTATCAGTGAATGCAGGAGAGAGCCTGAAGCTTGAGTGTTCTGCTATCATTGATCCTCTTCTAGTAGAATCTGCTGAATTCTCATGGATTAAGGTAAGATCGTGTTTACCAGTTTTGCTTTTCAAGATAATATGATTTTAGCAGGAAAGTTACTATAATTTTAAATGTCCGTCTTTTTGTCATAAACACGCCTCTTTACCTAGCTACTTCTGTTTAATTTGGTCTGAATTTTAATGATAAGCATTTATTACTTGTTTGTTTGTCGGTCCCGTCAGTAATTCTAGATTTTTTTTTTAAGTTAAGGTTTCATATTTTTTTGAATTTTAAAGGTTACTTATTGTTTCTGTATTAAATTGGATTTTTTTCTTTATGTTAAAAAAAGACTTTCCTAATTAATGTTTATCAACTCTTGAACCTTTTGTGTCCGCCCATTTTCCTAGCTTTATATTCATCACTGCTGCAAGTCAGAGAGGGAGGATACATTTGGCTGTTTTTTTTACACTAGTTTCAAAGTTTTTTAATAGCGTTTACTTATTCGTTGGCTAAACAACTTTGGGGACATTTAGTTAATTTTGATTGTTTGGTTCTTTAAGTTGAGTGTCCAAAAGTTTCAACCATTGATTATAATCTACAGAAGGGGTAATTTGTGTAACATCATTGGGGATGTACATCATATTTTCAGTCATTTTCTTATCCCTTTAGATCCCTGGCTGCAAAATGTTTGGCTCTTGACACCTTTGCATTAAGATATAAACATTCAATATATTTTGTTTTTTTTTAAGGATGGAAACCAAATAGTTAGCTCTGACCTTATTGGCGAGGACGGTAGTACCCTGAATATCCAATACATACACGCTGACCATGCCGGCATATACTCCTGCCAGGTCAGGACTCTAATTGACATCATCTCCATGGACACGGAGCTTGTTGTGCTGAAGGCTGAGCCTATTATTCAGTCTGTGAAAGGTGGAGTTATCCGTGTGATGACTGGAGGCAATACCAGCATTGAGTGTGTGTCTTCTGGCATACCTGCACCCTCTAACAAGTTCAGGTACAAAATTTCAAATGTGCTAGAAACCTAATAGCACACACGTACAAGTTAAAATATGAATGGGATATTTGTTGTTGTTAGAATGCCCTTTGTCCAAGTTTTTTTCTTTAATACCTATTGCAATTAAATAATGCTTTATCTTAAAGCTCCTAAATTTTCATGATATCAATCGCTTTGCTGATGTTAAAATGCTAACACGATAAATCTGACTTAAAAAGGTAAAACGTGATTTTACTTACTCTCTACTACCTATGCTTAGTATTTTTTTTCATGTTAAAAATACTTTTAATCATTTTCATTAAATCTTATGCTGATATCAGGAAATAACATTGAAAAAGATATAATATTACACTTGAAAGAATATTGATAAGGGAAGATAAAGAAAATAAAATTGCTTAACTTTCATATTTTTGGATTTTTTATATTTACCGCATAAATCCATATCTGACTAAATTTTAAAAAGCGTGTAGTCTTCAGTTCTGACATTAATTCAAGTTTTTATAAATGCTTTGATTGGCCCTTAAGACCTCTAAAAAAATGTAGCGCAAGCTACTGGATAACTAGGGTCAGAATTTTTGTCCGTTCATTCGTTCGTCCGTCCGTCCGTCTGAGTAAGTTAAGAAATTGTGGAGTAAATAAAGTATACGAATTTGGCTATGGTAGAGCTAGAAGAATGGTTCTTACAGTTTTTGAAATGTCTAATAAAGCCTAATCGGTTTCTTTTTGATTTAAAAGATAAAATTACGGTGTTGTATAATGTATATCATATTAAAATAATTTTTAGCTAATAACAAAACAATGCCTAAATGTTTTCTAGTTTTTTTGTTAAGTCGTAATTTCAATAGATTCGAAACTAAATGCTTCAATTTTATTAAGGTTTGGAGGCAAAGAATACTCAGGTCTAGTCACTTCAAAATCTGGTAACGAGACTCGAAGTTTACTCGAGCTGCGCTCCGTGACCCACAGTGACGAGGGCAAGTATTTCTGTTTGTCTGTGAACGAGTATGGGAGCAGCCAGGCGTGGACAGAGCTGGATGTTTACAATAGGACACAGATACTGTCAGGACCCAGGGATCTGGTACAAAATTCTGGAGGCGCTGTGTCTTTACCCTGCCAGGTAGATTTACTCATTTTTCTACAAACTAATAAAGATAAGTTTTGCCTCCAAGTTTTTTTTTATATTCTTTTTGTATGTACTGCCGTCTATTTTTTTGTTTATTTACCTTCGCTTATTTTTTACATCTTAAACATAAATACATTTTTGACTATGGATATGGGCAAAAAATAGTAATTTATCTTCGAATCAAAGTACGAATTTTAATCGCATTTTTATTAAGCGTAAAAAAATTAAAAGCTCATATGACATCTTAATTTAGATATCAGCTGACGTCATGTTGCAAGACAGCCTCTCAATAACATGGCACAAAAACCACGAGCCCATAAAGAACGCCAACGTGACAAGCTCGACCCTGATGCTGACCAACCTGACGAAGGATGACGAGGGCATGTACACTTGCATAGGCCAAACAAGCCAGGACAGAGTGTCTGTGTCTGGCAGGTTGACAGTTCTCTTTGAGGCCCCCGCATTTTCTTCCATTCCCCGGGATATTCGGGTTCTGGAGGGTCGCAGCAGTCAGTTGGTCTGTGCTGCAACAGGTATTCCAAGTCCGCGTGTTCATTGGACCCTGTATGGAGCTCCACTGGAAAGTGATAACGGTATTCTAAGACTAACAAAACTATCTCTTGACAAGGAGGGCGATTATGAATGTACAGCGGTCAACATGTACGGTTCTGTCAGTCAGACTGTGCGCCTTGAAGTTATAAAAGAGGCCAGAAAAGAAAATGAAAACCTTGTGCCTGATATAGTTAAGAATATAAAGGATGATATCAGCCTCCCTTGTGATTTTAAGCTGGATCAAAGAATAGAACAAGAAACTAGGGTTATTTGGTACAAAGATAACACTGAAATATCGTTCAGCTCCTCTAAATATTCGCTTAAAAAGGATAGATCACTGAAGATAAAAAGTATAGAACTAAGTGATGCTGGCCAGTACGCATGTACTATTATTACCCCCCTACAGCGTGTTCAATCAAGAATTTCTTTAATTGTCAGCGGGGAAACTCCCGAGATTATTTCAGAATTTAACCAGACAACCTTCCATGAGGGAGAAAAATTGACCCTCACCTGCAAAGCCCGAGGTGTGCCTACACCAACTATCGACTGGATGTCTCAAAATGAGCCAGTGAAAAGTAAATTCATCATCAATATTCCGTCTGGAAGCAGAGAATTTGTAGAGTCCAGAATTGTGATTGAAAGAGCAAGTAAAGATGATGATGGTCTGTACCAATGTCTGGCCAGAAATAATGTTGGCACAGTTGTGAAAAGTGCCACTGTCGGTGTGCTCCAGAGAACTAAAGTTCACATACAGGGAGAAGAAGAAAGACCTGAGATTTCCGTGCCTGCCGGCGAAAAATTAAAGCTTCCCTGCAAGGTAGACCATGATGTTAAGAACAGAATAACCAGGATTCAGTGGCTTAAGAATGGGACAGCTTTATCGCACGGTGGCGATGACACCATAGATTTTGGCTGGGATGGGTCTATTTCCATATTCAGCGTGCAGCGTAGACATGAGGGAATTTATACGTGTAAAGTTACAACTGTCAACGATGAAGAGAGTGCTGAGATCAATGTAAAAGTGCTTGTGAACGCGCCTGTCATAACAAAATCCAGCCATGACGTGCATATGTTCAGTGGTGAATCTGTAACCTTGGAGTGTGCAGCCACAGGTATCCCCGAACCGGAAATTCGCTGGACATTCAACAGAACAATAACTAAAGTTGTCGGGCCTAAGTTTGACATTAAGAGTGCTATAGCCGCCGATGGTGGCTCATACACCTGCACGGCGAGCAATTCAATTGGCGAGACGGAGAAAACTATAAAAGTTGGTATAGTTACAATGCCGCATAGCCAGGATATTTATCAATCCAAGAAGGGGACAGACATTAAGTTACCTTGCGTACAAGCATCCGATAGCATTGAGGTGCTATGGCTAAGAAATGGCGAATCCATGGATAGTCTTTGGCTAGAGGAGAATTCTGTTGAGATAGACCCCACCGGGGCAATGGTGCTGCGTAATCTAAGCCCAGTCCTAGAAGGTGTTTACACATGCAGGGTGAGGGTGGGAGACACACGGGTGGAGAGGAGGATGGAGGTGAGACTGATGCCTGATATTGTTACCATGGAGAATACCAAGCTCACTGTCAAGGAGGGGGAGAATTTCACCTTGAAGTGTGATGTTTTGCCAGGTTAGTTTAGTTTTCATTTTATTGTTTGAGATTTCTTTAACGGCTAGATTTTCAAAGAAAGTCTTTTATTTTTCTTAGACTGTTTTTATAATTAATAAGATAGCGTCAACTGATATGGTCTTAAGAGAGATTAATTGAAATTAGTATAGTATAGTAAATTATGCATTTTGAGATCTTTTTTATTTTACCTATCTTTTTCAATTTTAAAAACTGAATCGTGTAATTAAAAAAATAATTAAAATGCGAGATTTTTGTGGTTGAGAATTAAGATTTCTGATACGTGTTTGACTTTATTTTGAGCTTGCTAAATATCTTATTTTCTCAGTGTACTTTATATTCACATATAAAGATCCTATTTTTGTTGTACCTACCAAATAAAAAATCTAGGTTTTTTTCCCTTTTTTTCTTCTAGTTATCATAATTTTCTTTTTCTTATCCCTTATAATCTTTCTAGTATGTATGAATTGTCTGCTTTGATTGTGTGACCCATTTCTAACATTTTTAATATTTATAATCTTGACGTTTTTCTTATAATTTTTAAGTTTCTAAAAATGTCCCATTTTCTGGATGTTCAATATTAGTATAATGTCATTGTCTAGTAGCGACATTCTATACCTTTTAAGATTAGACTAGATTAGATTTATTATATTTTGGTGTACTATACATTAGCAATTAGCATACATGCATAAAAAGAACAACAATAATAAATGTATTAAATGAATATTATCTACATTTATATATAGAGTCAAATTTTATTGATATGGTTATTTTATATGAAAATTTTCTTCCCAAATGGCAGTTTCCTAAAAGGTAGGAAGTATGCAGTAATGTGCGTAAACACATTGTTTTCATACAGACCATAACCTTAGTATTATGTTCGGTAATAAATAAGTATTTACTCTTTTATTGGCGGATTAAAAGATTTAAAACTTTTCCCATTACATTTTTGTACATTTTAGAATGAATTTTTGACAGTATTAGTTTCACTTAATCCTAAAAATTTCATATAAATCAAAAAAATACAATACTCTTTTAATACTTTACTGACTTTTCAGAATCAAAACGATGAAACATTTTAAAATCATAACAAAAACATTTTGTTATTCTTATTTAGTACCTAAGGGTTTTAAAACTAATATTTTTTTGTGCTTTTCTGAGCAAGAAGTGTTGTTTTTTTCTAGGATTATTGTATGTACATTATATATATATATATGTTTACATATGTGTCTGGCTTTTATCAAAAAATCTGTGAATTTTGTTTAAGTTCAATTATAAAACAGCTTAAAAATGATAAATCTTGTGAAGCAAATATGTGATACACTAATAAATCATTCATTGGGCTGTCTGGCACTGTTTTTATTTTAGTTTTTATCATAAAAAATCTAATATAAAACATTCCCATTCAAGTTTAATTTTGTTTCTTTTTCTAGATTCATGTTTAAATGTCTAAATAAGATTCTTGTTTTTACAGTGAAAAAATTAAACTACTTCTCTTTTGTCCAATTTAGGTAGGTATACCTATTACTTGCGTAAAACATTATTTGAATTTTAAAGCATTCGATTTTTAAGATTTTTATCACATAAATAAAACGGTTTTAGGCCTTTTTTTCCATTAGCCTGTAATATAATTGTGTATGTTTGTCGCGTTATTTAAGTTAAAAGTGCATACAAATTACAAACACACAAAAAGGAAGACAATCGGTCAGGAGAGATATTAAATTCAAAATATGAATGCGTCATTTCTTCTGCTCAGGGTCCCTTTCAAAGAAATTATAACACACCCCTTTACAGAAAGAGAGTAAACCGAAAGAAAAAAAGGAGATAGTTATTTATAGCATCTTAATATATACAGCTTTCCCTGGATATTAAAATGAAAATTTAGTTTTATTTTAATATTAGTGGAATATTGTCTTTAATTCGATGCTATACATGATTTTTCAGCATTTTCTCGGATAACCGGTTCTTAACCAGTGGATTTTAATCGACTTCGTAGCCATATTGGAAAGTAAGATATAACGAATTCAGTGAGATGTGAATGTAGCCTTAGCACGTAACTTGTTACGCTTATTCAAATAATAGTTTTGTAAGTAAATAAGTAAAAGTGGGTTAAATAACGATTTTGTTTTGAAAAGATGAACAAAGATTGGCAAATACTTGTGCAAAATTTAAAGGAAACAAATATTGATAAATTGATAATTTTAATTGTTGAAATTGCTCTTTTTAAGGAAGAAGAAATGAATAGAATTAAAGCTATTTTGACTAATTCAATTTACAATATTATAAAATTCTTAACAAAACACATGCTTGCTTGGGGAATGTAAAGGGGAGGGATTATTGGGCGGGAATTGTTACAGCTTTCATACGCGCATTTGTTTGTTCTGTAAATATTAATATGGGAACACATGTTTCAATCATATTCATATGTCCCGTCCTACATTCTAGCAAGGACGTCAAAGCTTTTTTATTTGGGGGTTAAAAAATTAAAAATAATTTTTTTTGGGAGGGTTGGGGTAATCTGTCATAGAGGCAAGGACGTCCAAGATTTTTTTTTTTTTTTGGGGGGGGGCAACCCCAATTACATTTGGGGGGGTTAAACACCCCCTTTACCAGCCCCCCTTGGAATTCCAGGAATCCAATAATGGTTATAATT